>OZ010796.1:324554402-324846902 GCA_963932465.1 Maratus speciosus | reverse complement strand
AAAATCAGTGTTTTTCTACGATTAAAGTTGAATACCCTCTTCAAATAATCAGCATAAAAAAGAGCTTTTCTTAATTTCCACCCTTTGTCTCGTCTAGTCACTAAATTAAGTCATGTTTAATTAAAAATTACTGTTTATTTTAATTTCAGATAAGCCAAATTTAAACTACAATGGTCGCTGCAACGCACATAAAAAAAAAAAAAAAAAAAAACAAAACAAAACAAAAAAAAAATACGCACTAGAAGAGCGGCAATAGCTTCAAATATATTTGCATTTTTTAAAAGTAATATGTATCAAAATTATATTTAAGCACTGTATTACAAAATAAAAAACAAAGTCAAAGAAAATAAAAACATTTAAGGGGGCTGGCCACTCAGCTTCAAAATTTTCCTCCGCAATGTTAAGTCTATGGACTTTTGATGCATTCGTATATTTAAAATATTTTCTCGGGAAATTCACATTTTTTAAATCTTTTTTCTGTGTACTCTTCTGAAAGTATGCCTTTTTTTTCCTTTAGTTCTCAAACTATTTCTAAAATCTAGGCTGAATTTAATATTTAATGTGTTAAAAGCGGGCAAACTGTGAGTCAGATTTTAACACTTCCTATAAAATTAAGTCTATACTTTAGAAATATTCTGGGAACTAAGAAAAAAAAAGACATCTTTTAGGAAGAGTACACAAAAAATAGAAGTTAAAAATATTAATTTCCCGAGGAGATATTTTAAATAGACGAATCCCTCAAATGTCCATAAACTTTACATTAGTGAGGGGAAATCGGAAGCTGAGTGACCAGCCCCTTAATTGCGTAATGTGGAAAAAAATTGAAAAGAAGAGGAATAACACGTTCTTTCCTACTGCAATTAAGCTTGTATGTGTCTATTATTTTGTAGTTATTTTTTTACTGGATATCTTGAAAAAATGAAATTTATCTAAAAAATTATAAGGTTTATTGGTAAAGTTATCTTATGTATGTATCAATGAAAATTATTTAATAATGTCATCAAAAGTTTTGGGCAGCTAAAAATATGTAAAACAGTTAAGAATTCTCGACTGAAGAGGAATTTTGTGAAATACACCATACATGAATGTTTTGCGTTATTACTCAAAACATTATAAAACTGCTATAACAGTTGCTTAATTCAATATTTTATTTTTCCGTTTTTAACGACTGTCTTTGCAGATGCCCATGCCAATACGCCGAGCGTGTCTCGTGCGTTAATTAGTATTTCATGGAAAAATAACTCCACATCCGATTTCTATTTTCTCCAGAAAGATACAGAGCTCCAGAAATCTCAGAATACGGTGTATAATCAATAAAAAGTGTCACATCTGGTATTACTACAGAAACCACTGGGCATCTATAGAACCCATACATAGTTAAATTGAAATCCCGCCGAAATGGTAATTTGTCTTCTTAGGAACTCCCACGTTATTGACTAACAGCACTGAAAACTGAACACAAACGCATCTGCACTTCTCTTTACTTTTGTTCATCAAAACGACTTTTACAATTGTAGTGGTTTATCTATTTATTTTAATTACATGTGTATTTTTTAATTTATAAATCGGGGTGGTGTTTGAAGTTTAAAGCGGTTAAGCAGATACGGTTAAAAAAAAAAAAAAAAAAAAAAAAAAAAAAACGTTTTTAGATATTGACATTTTTGGATGCTAAAATTACTAACGAGTTTTTAAATAGATATGAAAAATTAACATTTTCTTTTGTCAAAAGCAAAATTTACATAAATTTCCATTGCAAAATCTTAAATTTAGTCTTGGCGGTCTAAGTTATATTATCATTAAGAAATAATGGAATGCTCCACTAGTAGAACATCAATTTATGTGTGTGTTTGTGGCGCCAAGGGCGCCATGACTACAAAAACACAATATTAGTTTTTGAAAATTTATTTTGACACAGGCCCTGAAAAAAAAATCTGAATGGGCGCCATGATTACAAAAACACGATATTATTTTTTCTAAGTTAGGTTTTACAGAGGCGCTGAAAAAATCTAACCAAGAGTGCCATGATTACAAAAACACGATATTAGTTTATTTTTTAATTTATTTTTACAGAGGCGCTGAAAAAAAATCTGACCAAGGGCGCCATGATTAGAAAAACACGATATTAGTTTTTTTAAAGTTAAGCTTTACAGTGGCGCTGAAAAAATTTGACCAAGAGCGCCATGATTACAAAAACACGATATTAGTTTTTTGAAAATTGTTTTTACAGAAGTGCTGAAAAAAAAATCTGACCATGGGCGCCATGATTACAAAAATACATTAGTTTTTTTAAATTTATTTTTACAGAGGCGCTGAAAAAAAATCTAATCAAGGGCGCCATGATTGAAAAATACGATAATAGCTTTTTGAAAAGCATTTTTACAGAGGCGCTGAAAAATATCTGACCAAGGGCGCTATGAATCCGAAAACACGATATTAGTTTTTTAAAACTTCTTTTTACAGAGGCACTGAAAAAAATCTGACTAAGGGTGGCATGATTACAAAAACACGATGTAATTTTTTGAAATTTATTTTTACAGAGGCGCTGAAAAAAAAATGTCCAAGGGCGCCATTATTAGAAAAACACGATAATAGCTTTTTGAAAGGCATTTTTACACAGGCGCTGAAAAATATCTGACTAAGGGCGTCATGATTACAAAAACACGATAATAGTTTTTTTAAACTTATTTCTACATAAGCGCTGAAAAAATCTGACCAAGGGCGTCATGATTAGAAAATCATGGTATAGTTTTTTGAAATTTATTTTTACAGTGGCGCTGAAAAAAACCTGTCCAAGGCCGCCATGATTAGAAAAACACGATATTAGTTTTTCGAAATTTATTTGCACAAAGGTGCTGAAAAAAAAATCTGACTAAGGTCGCCATGATTAGAAAAACATGATAATAGCTTTTTGAAAGGCATTTTTACAGAGGCGCTGAAAAAAATCTGAGCAAGGGCGCCATGATTACAAAAACACAATATAGTTTTTTGAAATTTATTTTTACAGAGGCGCTGAAAAAAATCTGTCCAAGGGCGCCATAATTAGAAAAATACGATATTAGTTTTTTGAAATTTAATCTTACAGAAGCGCTGAAAAAAAAAAAATCTGTCCAAGTGCGCCATTATTAGAAAAACACGATAATAGTTTTTTGAAAGGCTTTATACAGAGGCACTGAAAAAAATATTTGACCAAGGGCGCCATGATTTCAAAAACACGATATTATTTTTTTTACTTTATTTTTACGGAATCGCAAAAATCTGTCCAAGAACACCACGATTAGTGAAACACGATAATAGTTTTTTCAAAGGCATTTGTACAGAGGCGCTGAAAAAAAAAAATCTGACTAAGAGCGCCGTGGTTAAAAAAAAGATATTGATTTTCTGAAAGTTGTTTTACACTGAAAAAATCTGACCAAGAGCTCCATGATTACAAAAACACGATATTAGTGTTTTGAAAGTTATCTTTACAGATACGCTTGAAAAAATCTGACCAAGGACGCCTTGATTACAAAAAGACGATATTAGTTTGTTTTTTAAGTTATTTTAACAGAAACGCTTAAAAATATCTGACCAAGGGCGCCATGGTTACCAAAGCCGCCTTTGACGATGGGGCCAAATGAAATTAAAATGAAATTCTCCTGTCTTAAATTGGCATACCTTTTTTTTTTTTTTGTCTTTTGTACTTTTACAAAAAGCAGAAATATCAAACTACCGGGCAGCCACCCAAGGCGATACAGTGTTCCGTAGTTTATACTTGCACAAAAGGCAGAAATACAAAAATACCTGGCAACACCAGAGGCGCTAAATTCTTCGACGCAGAAAATATGCAAACTTATTAGACGCAGACTTATTATATTTATTAGAAGCATTCTTAGAGCAGAACTTATTTAGGCGTATATATAAATAAGCGAATGCTTAATATTATTTTTCCTAGAATTTATCATTAGTACAGGCTTTGAAACAAAGTCTGGTCCAGGATACCATGTGTAACAATGGCATATTTGATAACTTTTGTTATCTCGAAATTGGGTTATCTAATTGTCTATGATCACACATAGTTTGTTTATGCTATACTTTAAAAAATAAAAAGCATTACTTTTTAATTTTCTAAATGAAAATCTTTGAAAATTTTATGCCATTCAGAATGCACAACTTTAAGCGTCCTTAAACGGAAAAAATAAAAAAAGTGACGATGGGCGCACCGGGCACTTGCCTCGTTGCCCGATGGGCCAGTACGACCCTGTATCTACTTATAATAAAATCCAAGTGCAGTAAAGTGTAAGTAACCATGCCGGCGCGAACCACTCTGGTCTGCGAATCGACCGTAGCTAAACGCCATGTTAGGCCTAATGAAAAACATATGCTCACATATGACAGCTAAATGATAATTTCTTCTACTTGAAATCATATCTGTTCAGCATATTTTCACATAAAATGTGTATATCATATCCATTTACAATGTATTACATTCTAAATTAAAATTATAAGCTATTATAAGCATAGAAATCAGATCTAAACAAACGACACTGCTGACATTCAGAATAAAATTCCCGCAAATCTACAAACAAATGAATGACTCTTTGAATGCTTCATTAAAAAATACAGGTTAACGTCGATGCTGCTCTTAAAACATTTGTAACTGATATTAAAACTTTTAAATATTTTAACTTTGTTTAAAACCTTCAAAAAAGTTTCAAATAAGTTCTAAATAAAAAATAGGGAAGGTGCAGTCAGCTGATAAACTATTGTACTTCATGTGGTGGTCAGGGGTAGTTCCACCAATCAGAACTGCCTATTTGTAGTGTGTAACCTCCAGCATGACGTCAATTGCAACAGCCCTCAGGATTATCAGGAGGGAAATCAGGAGCTTATGTTTCTTGTAAATTCTTTTGGTGCCATATATCAGCAATTAATATAAACAAAGAAACTTTCTGTTGTAATCGTACTTCCTTTTAAATGCATTTTTTCAGATTTGAAGACATTGCAAATAAAATTAATATTTCTTATCAATTGTCATTGGAATTGAGACATAAAAAATGTATAACACAGTTGTGCAACATATTTTAATTATCTTGCAGATAAAATTATGAATTTTAACAAAGTAAGTTTGTAGCAAAAAAAAAAAAAAAAAAAAAAAAAAAAAAAGAGTCATAATGCAATTAGTGGCAATTTACTTCCAGAAACGATGCAGATTAAAATCATTAAAAAATTGCTGTTTAGCGTATTACAGAATAATTCAAAATTCGTTTCTCAGTAGTAAAATAATTTGTAAGTCACACAATTAATATATGGTAAAGAATCATACATAAACACAACCTTCTACGCAGTAATATGAGTATGTAAAATACTTTATAAAATGTTTTATAGAATTAAGCGTAATTTTTCCTATAATATATATATATATATATCTACTTATATGTATAAAATCCAAACAGAAATTTCGTTCTGAACCTCTATATTTCGAGTTCTACTGCATGGATTTTGACTGAACTTATACTGTTAGATAGGTATCGTTTCAGGGAAGGTTTTAAGCTATAATAGATTGTTCTACGTAGATTAGTTATAGAATTATGGCGGAAAGTTCTGTTATTTTGGACGATAAGGTTACCATTTTATTTCTTGGCGAAATTTATCGTTGATAAAAAAAAAATGAAACGGATATAACACCTCAAAAAATAAAAGAAAAAACTATTAATAATTTTATTTAAAAGAAAAAAAAAGAAGAAAAAAAATCCGTTTTAATGAGTGATAATATTAAAAAACGAAAATATTTAATTTAAACATGAAAGGGAATGTTCGTAATGCTTAAAAAATTACTCCATTAAAATATTGCAATTGAAATAAGATTTGGCTATTTATCTTTTGCGTCAGGTTAAGAAAAATGCATCTGAAAAATTGATAAGATGATATCAAGGAAGTTTCCATAAGCACATGCTCAGAAATATTTGTAATATGTTTATCAAAAAAAAAAAAAAAAAAAAAAAAATCGACAGAACCTCGATTTAACGTTCGTAAAAAATAATGAAATTTTAATTTTTTTTGGCGATTTAATGTTGGTTGGCGACACAATAAAATTTTGAATATTTTTTTAGGATAAATAATTTTTAAGTAAAACCTTTTTCTACTCTTCATACGAAGTTAGTTAGATTAAGTTTAACTTAAATAAATACATTTTAATAACTATAGTTTTGTCATATACCTTTATATGTGTATATATTAGAATTTTACTTATCGTAATTATACGGTTTAAAACAAAATTTAAGTTTATTAAATTTGTTCCAAATTCAAATTAATGTTGGATTCTGAATACTGGCAATTTGTCTTCAATATTGTTAGTGTCAGAAACAAGGAGTGAAGGTTATTGTTGCCTTGGAAACAACTACTTAATATAAAAATGTTTAATGACAGCATTTTTAATTAGCCAGCTGCATTTAAAACTTAAAACGGTACTACTTGATTATCCCGTCGAAAAAAAAACTATCGCCAAACTATAAGATTAAATGCCAATAATGGCTGATCGTAAATTTTACATTCAATTGACATTAAACACGTACACGTGTTTGTTGCATCTTCAAGTGATTTTTATTTTGACTTCTATTTGTAATTTTACTAATGTTTACAAATTTATTTATTCTTTCATTGTTTCAAATAAAAAATTTTGTCAATTTGTATAATTCGGCGAGTAGTTTGGGCAATTTATATAATTTGGCGAAATTGGTCGACAGGACAATCAAATAGTTACCTTAAAACTTTTCCAGCCGGTGAAGACATGTAAAATTAAATCACTACTGCAACACGCAGCTTGTATATATTATATACGCTTACAGATAAAAAAAATAATACGCTAATCCTTCGTTTAGGTTTAAATACATTGATTTTTAGGCATTTAAACACTTATTTAACAAGCAATTTCCAAATGCATTTAAATATCTTGCATTTGGGAAGGAAATATGTTGGCTAGCCAAATAGCGTGGAACGTTTGTCTTTTTTTGCGCCAAATACTCGAATATATTTCTTTTTTCAGATTTTTACTGAGAGTCCGCTGCCAAATTTGACTGCTGTTTTAATACATACATGAGTAGTTTTATAAGCATCTCCAATTTCCTTATAGAAACGTTCAATGCTTGCAATGTTAAGTAGTAAAGATTATTCTTAAGAAAATGTAAGCAATTATGCATTATCACTATGACGAAAGAAAACATTTTGCAATAAAAATTGCTTTCTGCTGCAGTAAAAATCACTTTTCGATATTCCATTTAATTCGTCATTTTTTTCCATATTCTCCCTTCTTTTAGAAATGTTATTAAAAGATATTGAATGAATCTTCCATAATCAACCACCCTACAATTAGCGAATTTACTATATAATGTTGGAAGATTCGTTTATATTTAAAAGGAACCGTCGACGATAGATCCGATTTCAGAAGATTACGCGAAATTTGTACTTAGCGATTAGTAAATTTATGGTTTTTTTTTTTTTACCAAACGAATAAAAGAATTTAAAAATATATTACATTTCATCAGACATACAAGTAAAAATTACATAAATACATTTAATACAATTATTTCTGGAAGGTGTGTTCACTCGTAAGCAAACGTCGCCGATAAATGAATCATGTGCACTTCCTCCTGAATACTCAGCATTGTTTTGGAATTTTTATACTTTATTTAATTTTAACTGCTAGTAATTTTTAACTGTAAACATGATATATAGTTTCTTGTCATTTGAATGTTATTTATTGCACTGATGAGGGGCTAAAATTTAGCTCGAAACGTTTGCTTTTTAATTGTATTAAATGTATTTATGTAATTTTTACTTGTATGTCTGATGAATTGTAATATATGTTTTAAGTTTAAATCATATATCAGACGTTAAAGAATGATTATTTATTTTAATTTTAAGGATAAAAGAATATTTACTATTATATATTTTTTCATCAGCAGTTATTTTACTATCACTAAAAAAACATCACTTTGAATGTACATAAAAACTTTCAAATGCCAAAGGTGGCCAATGGAACAATATCTGTTCGTTTAGCCTAGGTTAAAAAAAAAAGTACCTCAGATTCAAATAAAATTTCAATCATTATAAAGCAATTTTGGCTGATGCACAGCCCGAGCAGCTGATTGTAGTCACATATTAACGTTTTTAGTTTTATTTAGGCAACATACTGATGAATAATGACGTCTTGAAAATAACAAGCATGTTTATTTCTCCGTCTTATTACGCGAGAGAAATGGGTCATTCCATGCAAAATGAGCAAATCAGCTATGGCAGACATGTCACAGATTTTAATGAAAATTAGTCTATATGTAGATCATATCTATTTATGAGTAAATGTAAAATAATAGATTTCAGGATTGTTTATTTAAGTATTAAAATATACATTAAAAGTGAATGCAAAATCGAGGTATTGTCTACATGCTTAAAATTTCAACTCAGATTATTAGATTTAGAAATGGAAAGACTATATTAAAAATTATTTATAATTAGGAATGAATAATAATTAACAGATTGGCGTAAGTTAGTAATTGTGTTTTTATTCCGTAATGAGAAAAAAATTATTTTTGAAAAATTTTGAGGTAAAAATGCAATATTTCTATTGCTCCTTCACACATCAAGGACAGCACTGAAAAGTTTAAAATGGTTGACTTTATAGCTAAAAGTATATATTTTAAATATCGAAAGTTTCATTCTTACCTTTTTATTCCTTAATGAGAAAAAAATAAATAGTAAAAAATGTTGAGGGTAAAATGCAATATTTCTATCACTTCTTTTTAAGTGAAGGAAAGCTTTATTAAACTTTTAAATTATTTGATATTATAGATAAAAGTGTATATTTTAAGCATAGAAAATTTTATTCTTGCTTTCAGTTTATTTTTGGCTATTAGTATATTTATTTTAAACTACAATAAAAAAAATTATTACGCTGAACAAAAGATTATATATTTATCCTCTAAATCCATAGATGGCAGCACTACATTTTTTTCCCTTTTGAAATCGTGCAATATTGTAAAAAAACGCGCGCGGATTCAAAGAGAATGCTCTTGGAATCCAACAAATATTACTTTTTAAACCCAATTTTGTGACGTTAGGAATCAAAAGGCAATCTTGAATTTTTTCTTTAGCATAACGTGGACTTATTTATCTTTATGTCTGTGCAATAACTGTAATGTATGACCTTTCCTTCATTATTTTTTTGCCTGTCAATAAGAGGAAAAGTTACGATTTTGTCATTTTTTTTAAAGTTTCTAAATTTTCTTAAAGGTGAAGGAAATACATGGCAACTTAAAAACTTTAGCAATTCGATCTTAATATGTAACACTACACCAGGCATCAATTTCACAGATGTTTTTTAATTCCTTTAATTTTTATAACGTTTTTAATTTTCTCAAAATTGACAAATTTTCAATTTTTACAGCAAATTTAAGATTAATCATGGCGTTACCAAATTATTATTGCTAAATAAATATGAAGATAATTTTCCAGAGATTGTAATATTATAAAAAGATTTAATTTATGTTAAATAGTTTTTAAGATACGGAACTTCAAACTTGCAACTTTGAACGATTGTACACATGCCATCCTATGTCACAAGTTCTTTAAATGTCCAGAACTTCCAATTTTTTTTTAATTTTTTTGTCAAAATATTTTGCAATGCTCTATTTGAATATGAATTATATCTGTGTATCAAATTTTATTCAAATCGCTTACTATGCAGCCACGACTTTTTTTAAATTTTTGCTCATTTTGTGTGGAATGACCCAAATGCGAAAAAAATCTTCGGTTTGCCAAAAAGATCATTACTAAAAATTTTGCATAACTTTATTTATCATTCGCAAAGAGTTTTGATAGTGAAAGATCTAAAATTCAATCAACAGCAATTTGACCTTATTTAATGGAATGTAGTTTGGCGCATAATTAACTCTGTTTTGTAGCTAACTTTGGTACATTTGTAGCCATACCGTTACGAACATTTCTAACATTTCACATCAAACTTGGTTGTAGATCCGATTACGGATCATTGGGAAGATTTTATTGAATGAAAACTAGAGGTTTACTTTTCTATTTGAATCAATTAATGAGGTTATTTTCCTAGGTTAATAGTTTTACGATTAAAACTGATATATAAAAAGAAACGGCAGTTAAAATGACATTGTTTTATTTTTTTTTTTCACACAATTCAGCTTTAAATATCCACTTTTACATGATTCACATTTTTTAAAATATAAAAGTTAAATACTGTTTTGCCTGTATTTACTCTACTGGGATTCGAAGATAAGAAACTGTAGAAAACCCGCCAAAAGGCAAATATAATGTATAATGTAAATATAATGTAACGTAGAGAGAGATTGTATTTATGTTATCAGATCCACACATAGCTCCAAGCTGAGAAGCCCGGAGTAAAAGAACTAACAAATGAAAATGTATAACCCGAACATTCTTTAAGTTTAAAGGTCAATCTCTGCAATTATTGTAATTCTCTCTTTTTTAGTAGTGTGGTGATTAGAGAACATTTTAATTTCTGATGATCGTAATGGCCGCATTTCCCTCCCAAACTTTACATGATGTACTAAAAAGTTGCTTCGAATTGCCCGAATTTCGTCTAACGCATCAGATAATATAATAACGCAATGGCGTCCGATGCGTATTCAAAAAATGCGGAAGGACTTTCCAGGTGAAGGTCCATATTAATTTAAAATACAGGGTCAAATTCTCCATTTCGTTTTATTGAAGGTTTATTTGAAAAATAGACCAGCGCAGTGGGCTCAGTCTGCTAGTATATATATATTATACGTTTATATGTATATATATATGTTACAAATGCAATGCAACTTTTATCTTTACCTGTTCCATGCTGAAATATTTAAAGTATGATTTTAAACCGTAGTTTACATAATATTTTTGTTCTAACCATAAAAAATCAAAGGATAATACTTTTTGATTAACAAAATGCATGCGGCATCATTTCATTTCATTTCATTTCTTTTCTTTTTTTTTTTTTTTTTTTTTTTTTTTTTTTTTTTTTTTAGTCAGAAAAATACACTGATGTGCAAAACTTAAGCAACAAGCATAAAATGCTAACTTTCAATCATGTGAGTACTCAAAAGTAAATGATATAAACATCAGATGTAGCAAATAGGTATTATATCTGAAACACACATAGTTGATGTGACATCTCTTTCATGTCACACATGGCCGCAAGTGTCACAGTCACTACGAAAAAACAAAATTTGGGTTATTTCATTCGTCTCATTATTACTCTAAAATGATCGTCATATGGTGACTCCACTGAGAACTCACTATGACATCTGCTTTGTGATGAGTCACCAGGTGACATTACAACGAAGTCATCTAGTGATTCTCATGTGACTGTCATTTGAAGACTCGGTTTTGAAGTCATCGTGAGCATTGCATTGTACTGAATCTCTAAATAAGATAACAATGAATTCACATGGTGACTTTCAGGTGACCGAGACTCTACTGTGAAGTCACCATTGCGCTCCTTTGTGAAAAGTTACCAGATGATTTCATTTTTCATCACTTGTGAACTCGTCACAAAATAGCTATTGTGATGATTTTACATTGGAGTATTTAAATGACGTTCAAATGGGGGTCACAAAGTGATTCCATTGTAAAATCATCTGGTTACTCGTCGCAAAGCAGCAGTCATGGTGACTTCTCGGTGGAGTGGTCAAATGAGATTAAGAATCAGACGAATGAAAGATATCACATTTCAGTTCATTGTAGTGACTGTGACACTTGTGACCCTCTGTGAGGTCATGGAGACTTCCTATAAGCTGACTATGCACCTATTTTTTACATTTGCTGTTTATAGAATTTTCTTTTCAGTACTCCCGTGTTTAGAAATGAATATTTTGTGTTCGTTGCTTAAGTTTTGCACACTAGTGTATTTTTTTAAATATTGTTTTGAAGATTTATCATTCACGTTCCGTCATTTTTGACGGGAGTTATACAGGGTGCCCGGTCTCAACGGTGTCCAATGGCTAATTCCTAAACCATTAGTCATAGACATATAGTTCCAATTACAAAAATGTTTTAAATGAGGTAAAGAATTATTTTTAAAGCGATTTAGGTCAAGAAAATCATTTATTTAAAAATTACGAAATTTAAATTTTTATACGGTCCCCCGGTCCTATAAGTGATATTTAGTAAACTTTTCCTATTTCTCTAACAAGTACGGCAAAAAAGTCCCGTCCATCTAGCCCTAAAATTGACATTTTCAATTTTATGACTTAAACCACTTTTCTGTAACTGAAAACAGATGAGTTGGACCAAGCTTTCAGGGCTCGTACACGAAGTGCTTAAAGTATTATAAAGGGCGTCCACTCCAAACGATGTTCAATGGCTAATTCCTAAACCGTTAGTCAAAGACATATAGTTCCAATTACAAAAAGGTTTTAAATAATGTAAAGAAGTATTTTTAAAGCGATTTAACTGAAGGTGCTGCCCCCGTATAAATATTAGGGTAGTGTTAATTTTTAGTAATTAACTTTCAGATTGGTTAAAATAATTGAAGAAGTGAGTTTCAAAACTCGCCTTATCGAGAAAATCAAATTTTGGGAAATCGCGTAAAACCTTTAAATGCGTCCATTAGTATTCATTGAAAATTTGGAGATTGTAGTGCTTGATTGGTACATTTATACCAATAGAATAGATTGATAGAGAAACACGATTTTTTAAATTTCGGATAAGGCGAGTTGTGCTTCTTTTGATGATTTTATTTTAAAAAGTTGTATTATTTTTATAGGCTTTTAACTTCGACGTTCGTATGTATGCCTTCCTAATTCAAAATTTGTATTCCAATTTTAACTCACTTCCAAATATCCGATCAAGATTAAATTTTGCATAATTATGTAAATCCAATGAAAATTTAATATTATGATTTTAGGTACGTACCATTTATATTTATTTTACAGGACCACTCCAAAATTTCGTATACATTATTACCTACAAACAGAAATGTTAAAATTAAAATCAGTAACATTTATGTAAGGCACTAAGATTCACAATGTAATTTTTCCAAATGAAAGTGCGTTGCGTTTATATCTTTTATACAGTGCCGCACAAAAGATGTCAGATACATTGCGATGTATGAGCAGGGATTGCTTATTATACATTTTGACGATGATATGCTTTTTTCAAATTCAACTTTTTAGTTCTTTATAAACACTTGTTTGAAAAAAAATATTTTAGAGACCAAAATCAAAATGCAATTTATACTCGCTAAATAAAAAATAAATATTAAATGGAGTGAAAATTTTTCCTATTGGACAAGTAAAATGAAGTAAACAACTTTATTTGTACAATAGATGTGCCAAAACACTTGCAGCCTCAAATCATGCACAAAATACTTTCTAAGGTTTAAAATGCATATTTTTTCCCAACCATGTTTTACCAATTTGTAATCTGATTGGACAGAGGTTTCGGCGTTAAAGTTACTCATCTTGGCGGTATTCGTGCTTGGCAAGTGCAGAGGCAAGTGTTTGATGGCAAAAGTGATTTATATGCTTTTGAAACTTGCTTAGATGAGAAGTACGGCAAAAAAAAAAAAAAAAAAAAAAAAATATATATATATATATATATAAATTGTTAAATGTTAAATGTTAAAATTTAATAATTTAACATATGTTTTGATTTAACAGTATTTTCCCCCTAATTTTTAATTAAAAAAAATAAATAACTGCTCTAATGAATATTTGCTGAGGGGAGAGACAGTGGAATTTTCAGAAGGGGTAATGTAAAAATAATAATAATTATTATTTTTTTATCATTACAATAAAATGACAAATGGAACAAGATCTTAAAAATAGAAAAGTTAATTAAAAAGAGAGAATGTGGGCGGTTATATGATGTCCGACCTTTAATGGATAAATCTGTGCTCTATTAGAACAAAATATTAAAATATTGTAACAATTTTGTTATGTTTATTTAAATCATCGAAGTAATCGCACAGGTAGAATCATATAATTCAAATAATTGATGTTTAATCTAAAAGAAAATAAAAGTGATATGAGAATCATTTTCAAAAAGGGACATTTTAATTTCCTTAGCATATTCAGAGCAGCCATTCAAAAGTTATGTATAAAAATATACGCATAAAAAAAAGTTTTAGATTAGGTAATCTAACTATGTATCATTTTCTAAAGAGTTGTGACTGTTGCTTTTATAATCATTTAACAAAATTTCTGTTTTTTTTTTTTTTTACTTATATTTTTAGTACAAGTTGTATATTTTGTTTTAATATGTCAGAATGAACAAAAATCTCAAAATATAATTGTAATGTTATTTTACTCTCAATGTTTAATGTTAAATTTTATATCTGACGATTATTTTTATTTGCAGTAAATTTGTGACTGACCCCTTTTTTGCAGCAAAAAAGATACTCCAACTTTAAACATCTATTACTCGGTCAGTTTTAATCGCAGAGGAATGGGACTTTTTTGTATTACTTGTCAGTACAATAGGATATTTTTCCTAAATATCACTTATAGGACCTGGGGACCGTATAAAAATTTAAATTTCGTAACTTTTTAATAAATGCTTTTCGTGACCCAAATCGCTTTAAAAATACTTCTTTACCTCATTTAAAACATTTTTGCAATTGGAACTATATGTCTATGACTAACGGTTTAGGAATTAGCCATTGGACACCGTTGAGACCGGACACCCTGTATACTAATTATTTAATAATTTATGTAAGGAAAAATATTAATTTGTTAAAAATTCTGGTGAAACTTGCAGCTAGAAAAACTGGTTTTCTTCATCATGATGTTAAATTTACCGTTAGTATTTTTTTCTTGTGTTAGAACATAGTTTAAAAAAATGACTTGAATTTTTGTTTGTCAGTTGCGGAACTCTCTTTTTAATAGCATATGTAGTACTTTTGCCTCGTTTATCTTACCAAAAGAAAGGTGTTTACTAAAAGAAAAGTTCATCATTATTATTATTGTTTTGTTATAAACATTCCATTTTAGTTGAGTTAATATGCACAGTTGCTGTTTGTCAATTGGTTTGCCTTTTCATTTATTTCAAACGAAAATATGTATTATTATTATCATTGTTGTTACTATCAATATTTTACTTATCGATGAGGCTCCAATTTATGAATAACAAAACAAACAAAGAAATAATAAAAATCTCTTTAAAATTCAAATTGACATTTTAAGGTTTTCTGTCAATATCTGTATGATTCATTTTTATGCTTATCAATGTTTTTCCCTGACTTTTTTTCCATAGATGATTTGAAAATAATTTGATTAACTAGTGGATTAAGAAGTTGATTACATGTAGGATATCGAAAACCTCATCTAACTCTAGAACTTCAGACCTGTCTAACTTAATCGATTATAGTCGCTTCCCCAATATGCTCGTATCATGATTACATTACGGTAGTGCACCAATTCATTGCTCTTGGAAGAGAAAGCCATAGTGCTGCGTCATCAACTTGAGGCGGTTTTCTATGTTCGGACAATGCCCATGCATTACAAACGCCTCGTTGTGAATTTTCAGCAAACTAATATTTTTCCTTATATAAATTATTAAACAGTACTTTTTTTAAGCTGCAAATAGCACATAGAAATTCTGACATGTAATTAAATTACGCAAATTGTTGTATCGTGTAAATTCAGTTCATTACTTTTATTTTTAATATAATTAAATCTTAAAACTTAAAATATTCTTAATATAAAATATTTTTTTAGGTAGTTTTTGTGAAAAAAATGAAAAAATGAAATTTGATTTTAAAATGACGTTTCTAGTTTCAGAGTTTCATCCAAAATCTTATAATAAAAATATCAAATATTAAAGACGTGAATTATCACTTTGCTAACTAAACGTAAACCAACAGAGTGAAAAATGTCCAAGCCGGGAATCGAACCTGGAATAGCGCTCCAGTGCTCTACCATTAAGCCATGAGGACGATGCAAGATTGTGTCGCCGCATGAAGACTTTTCCATCTTATAGCTGCGGTAACAGTCTTAACGACTTTTTGAGGGAGAGATAGCAAGCTGGGCATCGTCCTTGTGGCTTAATGATAGAGCACTGGAGCGCTATTCCAGGGATCCGGGTTCGATTCCCGGCCTGAACATTTTTCACTCTGTTGGTTTACGCTTAGTTAGCAAAGTGATAATTCACGTCTTTAATATTCAATAATTTCAAGCGTAATTCCACTGCTGAAAAGTAGCTGAAAAATTAATTAAAAAATAAAAATATCAATCCTTAAAAATCTATTAATGTAAATCTAAATAAAAGTAGAACGAAAGTCAAAGCATATAAAGTAGTTTTTGGATCAAGTCGTTGCCTTCCGACGACAATATCTTGTTCAGAAATATAAAAACTGTATCCAAACATTAGAACCTGTCTCAAATCTGTAGCGCTGATGACACAGCGCTACAAGTTTCTCTTCCAAAAGAGCAACGCCAACCTTTCTCCATAGTCCATATTTATAGTTTCATATCATTTCAAAAAGTTAAAGCTTGTCGCAAATCACCAACAAATTTTCTGCTTCAGGGGATACATAATAATCTAAAAAAGATTATTTGTTAGTTTTATGCGTCTAAGAGTAAAGGTAATTTTACGAATATGTCGAGTAAAAAATGGTAAGTTTCGATTGGAGAACAAATTTAATAATGTTATATAAGTAGAAGTATCATTTAATATTCATTAATATTAAATGTTATTATGGATTCATATTATGTTTATTTTTCATTTAGGCAGTTTGATCCTCTAGCCACAGAACCTTATGGATTTTTCTTTGTAACACCACATCATAGGATTCAAGTTCCTATCATGTCGGGGAAAATGAACGTTGCTTTTGGACACAGTTCAGCTATTGGAGCAAGCATAGTTGAATTACCATTTTCTCAAAACCGTATCACCATGTTTTTAGTGCTATCTGATGATCCTAGGAAAAGTGTGGAACTAAATGTCACATCACTGAAATCATTAATAAGTAAGTTTTATAACGCATGATTTTGAAAATAATAATATATTCACATTAATTCACTTTTAATACAACATATTCACAATCATAGATTTGCTGTCGTAATACAAATTTCGTAACCTTCAAATATGTGAAGTATTCTTCTTTACTTTTACTTTTAATTTTTCATTTATGGATTAGGTATACAAATAAGTTTTAAAGTGTTTTAAGCATGCATCTTCAGGACCTGATTATCCTCTAGGCAAATGACCACTACTTTTTTCGAAAATTAATTTACTCCTTATTTAATCGCAGTCTGCGCTTATTAAAAACGTGTGTACAAATGATCGAAAAAAAGGAATACTTTCACTATGCTGCAAAAACTGAGTTTGTTTTGAATTTAATATAACCACATTTTACTTGTCTGCAAATGAATTCTGCAGCAAACTATTTTCAATCATATATATGCTTTTAAGATGCGTGCTTTAAAATGCCTTTAAAACTTATTTGTAAACATAATAGTTTAGCGATTATCGAAGACATGAAAACATAATGTACAGTTCTGAGTAGGAAAAAAGATGAAATATTTCTATTAATTCTTTCACAAATAATCGTATGAGAAAGGTACAGATTATAATCGATTAGGAATAATTTCTTTTATAAGAGGACATAATAAATTTATGCTGTGGGGGCCATCCCTATATTGTAATTTACAAAATCTTTTACATTTTCAAATGCAGCATCAAATAGTAACAAACTATTTTAATTTCCAGTTAAGGTTACATTCAGACAACAAGTGCGTAGTCATTTGAAGAAAATGTTTTGGATTTAAAAAACTTCAAATTTTTGACTTTCTAATATTAAATAATTTTTTCACATTTTTTTTAATTATTTCTAAATCAATTTTACTATGCTGATATTTTGTACTATAAAACAATCTAACAAACACAAAAGTTAGTACTTTGATTTTGTAATCTTTCATAAATTTTTGATTGATACAGGATGCATGTCAACTGATGGTCACAATGGTAAACGGTGATAATACATGTCAAGGCAAATAATTTTTTTTATAGGAAACCAGGGTCCAATTTACTCCTTTAAAGGAAAATACAGGCTATATATGGCAGCTTTCTACTTTTTTTGAAATCAAATAACTATATTTTGTACCAGAAGTGTTACTTAATAAATGAAAAAAAAAGTTCTTAATATGTTTATTTGATTTTTAAAAAGTCCAAAAGATGAGGGTATCTCACTCCAAGTCATAACTGGAGTTTCGTTTATAACTGTTACAACAATGAGTACATTTTAGAGAAATCTTCAAAAGACACCAACTTTGCTTTCTGCGAAATGTCATAACAAAAAAGGAAGTGTTGAAAATTGCAATGTAGTTCGGTCAGTGACATCGTATTCATACCGAAGCAATATGCACTGTATGTATGGTATCTTTAGAATTCTGAAACATCTAGCTTAGTGTTGTTTGTATGTGCATAGTATCCACTTCATAACTGACAGCATTACGATTTTTTTCACGCCAAATAAATATGTTTTGAACTACAAAATTTATTCGATAAAATGTGTCTTTTTTCAATGTGGTATTCATTTGATTCTATTTATGACGTAAAATTTCCGGTTCAAAATACATTTATCTGACTTTAAAAAATGGAAGGTTGGCGCTACGTACCTTGTAATATATTGCCATTAATCATCCAATTTTAGACATTTTGTCGAATATTTAAAATATATTTGTCGGATTCTTCTTGAACTTCCAGGATTATAAAGAATATATTTGACTTCACTATATCAACGTCGGTTTGATAAGGAGGACAATTAGGGGGCCAACAAAAAAATCAAAGAAAAATATTAATATTTGGGTTAACACCATGTAAATTAAAATGCACGAAATGATCTATTGCTGCGGAATACAAATATTTGGATACTGTACATGTTTACTGATTTGTGCAAGAATAGCACGTATATTCATGAATATATAGCGATTTTTTTAAAGTTAAAAAAATTCTTGCATATTTTTAGTTTATATCATGCAGGGTTTTCAACCAAACGTAACGCCAATTTCAGAAAACTTAGCAAAGTGTAGCAGAAACAATATACTGCAATTGGAATATAAATATATTAAATATTTTATGAAATATGAGTAGTTGTATGAAATAATTTTTATCTGCGCATGTGCGCACGATAACAAAGATTTTTTTACATAATTTAATAGTCAACTCTATGGAGCAACTCATAAGCCAAAATCCAGTCAAATATCGTGAAAATTCAAAAAGATCTCGTCAATAGAATGAGCTTATTTTTAGTTACTCTCTGAAAGCAGCTGAATGATAAGGGATTTTTCACAAATTGTCAATGTTAATTTAAATTTTTTTTCAATTAAAAATTTTTATTGATGCTTTAGTTCTTCTTGGATAACCACCAGAACGAGCCTATTCCATGATAAAAGAAGTATGAAAATTGAAGCATTTGTCCCAAATCTATTCATTGATAATCATTAAATACTAACCTTTTTCTGGAAGTTAGTTAATAAAAAATGACAATTTGTGAAAAATCTCTTATCACTCAGTTGCTTTTAGAGAGCAACTAAAAATCAGCTCATTCTATCGCCAATATCTTTCTTAATTTTTACGATATTTGACTGGATTTTTTTTATGAGTTGCTCCATAGAGTTTACTATAATATTATGTAAAAAAGAATCTTTCTTATCGTTTGCGCATGCACAGATAAAAATTATTTCATACAACTGCTCATATTTCATAAAATATTTAACATATCTATATTCCAATTGCACTATATTGTTTGTACTACATTTTGCCAACTGTTCTGAAGCTGGCGTTAAATTTGGTTGCAAACCCTACATGATATAAGCTAAAAACATGCAAGAATTTTTTAAACTTTTAAAAAAATCGCTGTATTTCCATGAATATACGTGCTATTCTAAAAAAAAATCAGTAAAAATGTTGTACAGTATCCACATATTTTTATTCTGCAGAAATAGATCATTTCGTGTATCTTAATGTACAGGTGATCCCAAATATCATTATTTTTCTTTGATTATTTGTTGGCCCCCTAATTTTCCCCCTTATCAAATCGAAGTTGATAAATTTGAGGCCAAATATATTCTTTATAATCTTGAAGTTCCAGAAGAATCTGACAAGTATATTTTAAATATTCGACAAAATGTCTAAAATTTGAAAGCGTCCGATGATTAAGGGTGTTCTCAAATCGAAAAGGGCAACTTTCTGACATAAGTTTTAATTTATTTTTGTTCGAAAATGCATGAAACTAGCTAGTGTTGTTGTTCAGAAACTATGTAATTGAGCTGTTTTTTCCATTTTTTTGCAAACGCAATAGATCTTTCAGAAAATAATGTCAAAGTGGGCGTTTTGAACCGAATTTCTGCCCGAAGGGAGAAAGAGCACTCAAGAGCGGGCGAAAAAAATGTTTGTCACGTGATCGAATTCGCTTATAACTTAATAGGTAATTGATTGATCAAAAAATGGAAAAAACAGTTCAATTCCAAATCGCTTCCATGGCCAGGCTTTCCAATTTTATATCTTTCCGTTAAAAAATGAATTTGTAAATATGTCAAAACGTTTTTTGTTTGTTGAACCGAGCAGATAAGAACAGCCTTAATGGCTATATAGTGTATTTTCCACTAATCTATGTTTAATATGGATTTCATTACCCTGTCTCCGGCTTTTTACACACCACTAAAATCTTAGAGAAAATGTTATTCTTTTAAATAACCTAAACATTCCAACTAAGTAAAATAATATTTTTTGTTTTAAAATACTGGTATCCAAAAAAGCCGGAGACTTGCCAGCTCTGATTAGCGCAAATTTTCCACTACAGCGAGATTTTAAATAACCCAGGAATTACCCAGTTTTATTTTCTTTTTAAACTCAATTGTAGAAAACTAATTTATATATTTAAACTGGAAAATAAAGGAAATTATAGTATTTTTCTAAATGGTTTTTATTACTAAAAAAGTTAAATTAATATTTAAAAATACAATTTCACAGTGGATGTCACGGTTTCTAATGTAAATAAACATTAAGAGATCCAGTTAGGGGAAAAACAATAGGATACATGTATCGTGCTACAAGCACTACATTTTATTTACAAATATAACAGTTAAATAATATAAAATCGCAAGATACATCTCTAGGCCCTACTCAGTCTTTTTATTTCCGATTAAAACAGGATATAAAAAAATATATATTGTATCCCTTTTAATCATTCTAATTTATCATTTAACGACTGTTGAATTTTATTATCATGTATCACTGAACAAGTTCCTATTCAGTAATGTATCTCAACAGTGTAAATACACTAGGTGTTCATATGTCCGTTCACATTACAAAAGTTAACAAATTTTTGAGTTGCACCATAAGACTTATCAAAGTGTCGGATTTTTTCGAGATCAAAGAAAGAAAATCGTTAATATGATCTTTAAACTACATTGTTAAAAATCTATAGCTTATGCTGCATAGTCCCTCCACCGCTTTTATAGGAAATGATTACTCATCGATATTATGAAGCATTCTCATTGGTCAGAATAGAGATATTATATAAAGGCGGTGGAGTGACTATAGCAAAAGTTGCAGATTTTTAACAGTGCATCTTTTGATACGAAAATTCTGACCATTTGCCAAGTCTTAACCCTTCACTGCACGATTTTTTCTATTTTTATAAAAACAATTATTTGAAATCTATATATCGGTCTAATAATGGGAAAAATAGTATTCAACTTTTCAGCTAAAATTTGATATTTTATGGCGTGTACCCTATGTACATAATTAGGGTTTTAAAATATTGTATTGCTATATTTTACAACTAAATGAGCTTAAATTAATTAATTTTATCTGCTTAACATTCTGCAACTTTTTTATATTAATATTTTTAAGTATTCAGTAAAAATAATGAAAGTAAATTTTAGCTTAATAGCTTGATCGAATTTTTTTTTGTTTCCGAAGAACAAATTCTAATTTTTTGTCAAATGCAGCCATCTGACATGAACAAAATAAGTGTTATTCTATTCTTTGGACTTTTCTTGAGCAGGAATAGAGATCATATTGGCAAAATTCGTGGAACATAATAAGAATTGGTGTTTTTAGGCATGTGCCAGATGTGGCACGTTGTGCAGTGAAGGGTTAAGGTACAAACCGCACTCCGATAAAACAGTTTTTTGCATTTCTATAAGTATTTGAAATATAAAATGGCTTCTTTAAAAAAGGAGTCTTTGAAATATTATTTTTTTCTTTTGTCACAAAAAATTCCAGTTTTTGACAAGTGCTATGGTGTAAATCGCACTCCCATACATTTTTTTAAATACTTTTTTTAAATCTGAACTTTCTTTTGAGTCCCTTTTGAACTATTTTGTTTTTTTTTCTGTTGTCGCAAAAATCCGATTCTTTGGGAAGCCTTATCGCACAAGCCTCACATTTCACACCGTGCATACGACAATTTGTTAGTACTTTTAATGAATTTTTCAATTGTAAAAGGACTTATGGGAAAACTTGTACATTAGAATTCAACGTGTCTATTGATACGGTGACAGAGCTGCCAAAATCTTTGGAATAAATTAGCTGCTTTTGTGGGCCATGTTGATAACATTAATATTGTTATTTTAACACAATCAAACTGATTGGTAAAGTTATCATATGAATCGAATATTTCCAACTGACCGAAAAAATGCCCAGGCTGGGAATCGAACCCAGATCCTTGGCTTACAGGGGCAATACTTTACCGTTTAAGCTAACTGGGCCGACAACCAGCCAGCATATTTAGCTTAGATAACCTTATTGGTACTAACATCTGGTCTGTCATGTAGACAGTTCAACAGAATAAACCGCATGTAAAGGAACTCCATATAAACGATGGATACGTAGATGAACTGTTATTTTAAAACAATCAAACTGATTGGTAAAGTTATCATACCAATTGAATATTTCCAACTGAGCGAAAATATGCCCAGGCTGGGAATCGAACCCAGATCTTTGGCTCAACCCAGAGCCAAGGATCTGTGTTCGATTCCCAGCCTGGGCATTTTTTCGCTCAGTTGGAAATATTCAATTCATGTGATAACATTAATATCGTCGAATATGAATGAATTTTCTTAGCAAATATGAGCAGAGTGAGCAATTGTTTTATGCTAATGCAGAAGAAAAGTCTTTTGTTGATGGAAGTAATATTTTATTGGACTTAAAAACTTCAAAAAAGGCACTAAGACAATGATCTGTTATATTAGAGTTGTGAAAGAACAATTTAATCCTGTGAAATTTAAAATGCTAAAGTATTCATTATATAAATAATACTGTGTTCAGCATTTGAAAAAAAAATTACTTTTTGTTACCTATGCAATTGTTACTTGTTCACAATTTAATATTTGCTTGTGCTCAATTATTCGAACCTACTCTGCTGGATGAGACAGGCTTGTACAATGGAAAAGTTGTACATTTCTTTTCAGTCGATATGGTGACATTTTTTTTTAATATAAATTCTTCTCGTATGTTAAGTTAGTGGTTCAATTCTACTTAAGAAAATATTACTGTTTCATGGATAATTTCAAATTGAATTCTAAGAATCACATCTTGTGAAATAATATTACGATTATGAAAGATTTGATCACATCATGCATCCGTGTACGTATAATGGTTTTTAATTATTTAATTATTTTAATTACAGGCACAATGAGAAAGAGAGAGGTGAACATTCGTCTACCAAGATTCACTCTTGATCTAAGTCCCCCTTTAACAGGATTAATGTGGACTCTGGGAATTAAAGACATTTTTTCACCAACAGAAGCTGATCTGAGTGAGATTGCTCCAGGGCTATTTGTGACTGATATGGTTCATAGAGCATTGATTCAAGTGGATGAAAAAGGAAGTATAGCTAGTGCTTCGACTGCCACTCTCGTCGAGAGAATCGGCAACATCGATGATAACTATTTCGAAGCAAACAGGCCATTTATATTTATGGTGATGGACAAAAAGTCCGGAGCAGTTCTGTTCATAGGAAGAGTAGCTAGTTTTTAAAATAAATATTTGAGATTTCTTCAGATCTCTTCATATAGGTTTTATGTAACAGTATTTGAAATTTGGAATTGAATTATTTATTAAATCACTATGTTATTAGACAATTATTGATGATTTATTTTAAATAATCTTATTGAACTTCTGAGAAACAGGGCAATTCGAATGATGTACTCAATTCCACACGATTGAATTTCTTGAACCCTATGTTGTATGTCAGTGAAGTAAATTACATTTGACAAATTACCTCCAGCTACGATGATAACATATAGGCGATAACTGAATTCATTTCACACTCGATGAAGAATTCCATACATCAATGAGTTTGACGCAGCTATGATACAGATTATTAGGTTTAGGTAGTTACTAAATTATAAAGTAAGGTCAATATTATAAGGTTGGCATTCAAAGTTGTTAGTAGATGTGGTACAGTCTTGAAAAATAAAGTACTACCTCATTAATGCTACTTCAAATTATCGTATAAAAGTAACACTGTATTGATGATTCAAGCGCTCGAATACGCCATCTACGGAGAAAAGGTATAACTTCTCGCTCAAGGAAAATCACGTGCAAGCGCGCTGCCTTTACACTGTTAAAAATCTGCAGCTTTAGCTGCATAGTCACTCCACCGCTTTTATAAAATCTCTATTCTGACCAATGAGAATGCTCCATAGTATAGTCAAGTATAATCGTTTTCTATAAAAGTGGTGGAGTGACTATGCAAGCAAGCGCTACAGATTTTTAACAGTGTACATACATTTTTTATTGTCCATAATGATTTCTTTTGAGCATAACTTCGGATTTCATCTGACATCAATGTTCTGTTTTATATGACAAGATAAAAATTATCCGAATTCGGATATCTAAAGTTTTCAAACGCATTTACCATAAATAAGGATTTTAGCATTAGTTAAAGGGACAATTTTCCTGTACCGACAACTGCGATTAGCGACCTCTATAGCCCTTTTTATGTCCCACCGTGTAGCAAGCAAGGTCACCACGCGACCAACAAAATACACGGTCAGTCTATGGTTTGACGTCATTACCGTAAGATCACTCGGTCGGAGCGCGACCAACAAAATACAGTTGTTTACTTTATACTCTAAGACCTTAATACAATTTTAAAAAATAAGTTTTATTCAGTTGCACCTTTTTACGTTAAAAATATTTTGTTTGATATACTATCTATAATAAATTTAAATACAAATCTGATCAGATTGGAAGCAAATCTAATTTAACCTATCTGACTAGAAATAACAAATATTTTAATATTTTAAGACATACCTGAGGTGTCTCACATAATCATGAAAAACTGATTAAGTCAAAACCAAGACATTGGAGCTCAAGCATTCAAATATTACTAATCACTGAGGAATGTGATGTTGAAAATTCTCATCATGCACTCTGTGACACTTTTTGGGCCACAACAGGTTCATGTTAAGTTGATGTGAAGACCTTACTGAGTTGTAAAGATCATATAATTAAGATTATGAAAATAAAACATAAATGTTTAAAACTCAACAGACAAATTTTAGATCTAGGCTTAAGTTGAAAGAATTTTAGCTCATTCTAACGAATTATTTATAATTACGTACAAACTAGATTTTATTTTGCACATAGTTTATCAACTTAAACACAGAAAAATTGTAAAGTGTGTCTTGTTTTTATTTAATTTAATTTAAATAAAACTTCTGGTTCATAATATATTTATTTGACTGGAAATAAATGGGAAGTTTAGCAGCTGTGTTTTGTGTTTGCATATTAATATTTTATTAAAATGCAATATTGAATGTTTATAGAAAGTAAAAAAAAAAAAAAATCCAAAATACTTTTATAACAATTTTTTTTTTTTTAAAAAGATGGTGAAAATCTATTTTACAGCAACTTAAATGAAATAGGATTTGCATATTGATAAATAAATAAAATATTCATGTGTTTCAGACATACTTTTTAAAATATAGAATATGTATAATTCAGTACTACTAAAAATATGAAGAACAGTAATTTAGTTATTGAATTATACAAAACCCACTAAATCTTATCAAAATGAGAATTTGAAAATATGTTTAGAAAAAAATTTTACTTCGTTAGTTTACTTCGTTACGTCTTCCTTTAAAAATTTTTATGGAGAAAATTAAAAGTAAACATAAGCTACATTAAAAAGCATACATACATAAGCTACATGCTAAACAAATGTAAAACATATAAAATTTAGTAGAACATACAATTTAAAGCGTTCAATTGAATGACGAAAGAAAAAAAAACATTAAACAGCGTATTCGGTCTATAAAATAAATAGATTATAGCATAACAACAATGAAACAAGTATAGTTCTGAAAACATGAAACTATATAGCAGTTTATCTTTAGTCTTAAACACTTATATCAAGCTTTAGCACAAAGATGACAGATAAAAAAAATAATAATAAATTTAACTAATAAAAAAATCACTAAATCGTTAGAATAATATATCTAAATGATCACAAAACTCTACAGATTATAAATAAAAGCAATGCATACCAATTAGAGACCTAAAATATGCTTTAAAAAATTCTCTTTTAAAGATGTCATCCACTTTCTTAACCCCTTCGCGACGGGAGCCTTTTACGAAATTTTCAATCTTTTGTCACCGTTTTTTAAAAACAGAAACTTGTGTCTTGTTGAATCGAGAAAATGCGCTGATTAAAAAAGGCAAATTTTACAGTAAAATTTTGCTGGTGAGGAAAAACAAGGATTCTGACCATTTCATGCGGCACGTATGCATGCCGCTCGTCCCCAAGGGGTTAATACTTTACTACGTGGAAGCTGAGTAAAGATGATCCAGCCCGTGTGACGCCATTAAAGTCATGAACTGGCCTTGTATGTTATTGGTCGCGGCCACAGTGGCATACCTGTGACGTCACTGTAAGTCATGTACGTCACACCACATCTGTGACCAAAATGCAAACACTCTGTGTTATCACACTGTGACCAAAATGTGAGCATCTTGGAAATTTTAAGAAAAATTAAAAGGAAACATTAAAGCATATCTTATGGCATCAGGAAAATTACGTTTCGATAAATTTTAACATTTTTGTGACGTTGCAGTGACGTCACTGCAAGTAACTTCAGTCGCGTTACATATGTGACCAAAATGCCAACAAACTGTGATGTCACAAAATGCGATTTTTTTTTCTAAAATTATAAAAAAAGGACAAGAACACTTCAAAACATATACATTCTAAAATATGTTTTCCGAGAAATTTTTAAATTTTCGTGAAGGCTTAACGTCACAAATCTGACCACAAAAGTACAAAACCAGCCGAAGCCGACAAAATGAAATCCAAGTGTGGTAGGATTTTTTTTTTTAAGAGGATGGAGAAGTTTTGTGACAAACTGATAATAATAATAATAAAACATTTTATACACTTAATTATGTTTTTTACTCATACAGTTTAATCACTTTAAATAACTTAGGGAAAATAACATTTTATTATAGGGGAAAGAATGGTAAAGTGGCCACTCTAAGGTTTGATGAATTGTTACGATACCTTTTTAATCAGTAAAGTTCTACAAATAAATACCAATATTAACTATAATAACTTTAGTTTCGATTGCTATTTTAATTTTTTATTATTTATTTTAAAATGTAAATGTTATTTTAAAAGAAAAAATACAAAATTGCCACTTTGCTCGACTAGGCTGGGTAAAGTGGCCAATGTAATTAGTGGCAACTAGGGAGACTTCACCCATAGGGAGACTTGACCCATGGACATTTTTTCTATGAAAGGGAAATTTAGGGGAAGTGTCAGTCATATTACTGGTTGACAAATCACACAACAGCATTTTGGAGGGAACAGCCATTACAGAATTATCAGTGGTTTTCTAGCAATTTAGTGTTGATTGATATTGCATCATTCAAGTAAATTTTGAACATCTTGGAATTTATTAAATTTGAAATTCCAGTTTTGAGCTAAGTCAGTTGTAGAAGTGTACTTGTTTTAGTCACTTTTTCAGCTACATATTGGTATACAGTAAACTTCCGATTATCCGTCGCTCACGGTACCGACGATATGGCGGATAATCGAAGTAGACGAATAACCGAAAGAGAGTACAAGATCGTTACAAAAAATTGCATTTCTATTTGTCAGTTTATAAAAAAAGAATACTTAAATTCTTTTTTTATCTGTTGTGTACTTTCGTTAATAAAAAATATAATTGATTAAAAGAATTCAATTATGGATACAAATTTGGAATTTTATAAAACGAGTATGTAGTAACCTGTTTTCATCCAAAGTAATCCATTATACATCTTTGTTTGCGTTTTGATTGCTCTTTTACTGCTGGAAGATTACAAATTCTCGATAATAAATGCACTTGCGTTGCATCGGTTTCATCTTGCACCTCAAACCAATTAATGCACTTAGAGAGCATAGGCTTCACTTCTGCATGAGTGGCTACTGAATCATCATTCCCAGATTCGTCCTATTCACCACTTCAGATTTCTCTCTATTCAAAACATTTTAAATAATTTCGTCATCCGTTAGTTTTTGATAACCAATATCATTCTTGTCACATTCAAGCCAGTGTGTGATTTCACCCGCAGAAATATTTTTAAAACTTGGTACGTTTGACACCAAGATCAATATCTCCAAATCATAACTAGGTGCTTCAGAATCTTGTATGCTATAAAAAATGTTAAGCCAATGTTCCTTTCTGATAAAAAAAGAAGTGTAGGGGTGCCGGGGTGGCGGTTAACCGTGGGTAGCGGTTCATATAGTGACGGATAATCGGAAGTTTACTGTATAGTAGTTTTATATAACTTCAATGAAAGTTTCTAAAATATTAAGGTAAACAAAGCAAAGGTAACTAGGGAGACTTGACTCAATGATTAATTTGATATTTTTTGTTTTATTTAATGAATTTTTATTCAATGAATAACTAAAATATTGTAATTTAGGCCTAATGATTTGTTTTAACATATTACTCTACCCCAAAGTGGGAAAACGCAAACAAAAAGTTGCAGGCAAGAAGAAGGGTGAGACAATGTTAGCCACTAACACACCAAACAGAAAAGAAATAGAAGAAAGAAAGGAGCAGAAAGAAGAAAAGAAAGAAAAAAAGGTAGACAAAAGAAATGCAAAAAAGGCTCATATTGTGAAATGTACTAAGGTTGAAATGAATAAAAACCACTATAATCTGAAAGTGAGATGTCACATAGTCCTCAATCAAGTCAAGATGACAGTATGGAGGAAAAGATTGATAACCAAAATGTACAAGTTGACGACTGGGTAATTGCCAAGTTTTGTCAATAAAAGAGGATGAGATATTTTGCTGGCTTAGTAATAGAAAAAAATCACGGTGTTTTGACTGTGAAATTTGTTAGGAGATCAGAAGGAACAGATTCAAATGGTATGATGTTTCAGATGTGTTTGAGGTAGATTTGGTTCAAATTGAAACTTGTCTCAGTCCTTCTGGCATTAGAGCACAAAATTGAAGGGTGAAAGAGTCACAAGTTTTGAACTTGACTATTGCTTTTCTGCTGATGTTGAATAGGTTTTAATTAAAGAAAAACTTGTATAAAGCACAAAATCTGTGTCTTTTATTTTAATACCTATGAGTCTTCTCACTTTCATGAGGTGGGGTCCAGTCTTTCTAAGTAGGAGGTCAAGTCTCCCTAGTCCTAGGGACACTTGACCCATGTGCAGACTTGAAGAATGTATTTTTTACACCATTTCTAATTAGAACTATACTATTATTTTTAACCGCAGTAATGTACAAACTAACAGACTATTTTTTCATATTTTTTATAATGAACTGTTATAGAAAAAAAATAAAAAATAAAAATCCAAAAATTGGGTCAAGTCTCCCTAGCTTCCCCTAAATGAAGAAATCAAATTGATTCAGGATGTATAGTTAATCAACACAAGCTAAAGTAACACACATTAAGAATAAATATCATCTTTTGTAATATTTTAAGTATTAAATCGTTACAAGATTAAGTAAGCAGTAATGAGTATTAATATGACGAATGGAAGAATACAAGTGCCTCAGCAGACATGCAGACTGCAAATGTCGAGAGTAAGCCTTTCTCTGCAGAAGTTATTGACCCAATCTGTCTTCTTCATTTCAAAGAAAATACTTTTGAGTAGTATTTTGTTACAAACAATGAATAAAAAATCGTTTCCGGGAAAAGTAGCCATATGGCCATTTTGCCCGGAATGACGTCATTAAAAAAACGGTGGCTTAGCCTCTAATCTACATGACTTAGTGTTTTCAAACAAAAATCATTCAAAAGATTATTTTACACTGATAAAACAGTATAAGAGAAAATGATTGTAACACTACATATTATTTAGGTATGACAAAGAAATTTTACCACTTGCCTAAAATAAAAAAATGCGAAAAAAAAACCCCAGTAAAATGTAGCCTTCCGCTTCAAAATCGCAGACAATACTACCTGCATCTGTGATGACTGTTTCGCCCAGTTTCTACGTGGTTGGGGGGGGGGGGGCACTATACAATGGAAAAAACTCAAATGGCCACTTTGCCCCCACTATCCACTTTACCCGCCCTTCCCCTACTATTTTTTTGTGAATCCTCAACGATACAGAAAAAAAGTTAAAATGTCAAAACTAGGGGCAATATGCCTCCCAAGTTTCTTCATCAAAGCCCGTGACTGATACGGCATTCTCTTTAAACGTGACCGGATCCAGGAAAATTTATGGGACCCTAAATAATTTCGCAATACGAAAAATATGACAAATAACACAAAATTTCATATAATCTATGTTTGAGCCGGGGTGTAAGACATTTTCGGAACTTAAGTCTTTTCGCAGTAATGTAATATATATATATATATATATATGATTCATACTATCACAATTATTGATGGTGGTCAGTAATGTTTAATTAATGGTTATATACGTGTGTTGCAATATTAGAGGTAACAGAACTTTAATGTGTAACTAAATAAAAACTAAAGGATTAAATACTTAAAAGCACTGAAAATCATAAGAAGTTTAATAAGAAACTGAATTACTGCAAACTATTTATTATCTCACGATTGCTTTTAAAACACCATTGCCATTTTAGATCACAAGTAAACGATAATATAAAGAAACTCAATTATCTGACTTCATGAAAATACGCCGACAGTTCAGATGATATAATATCCAGTAAATTGCTCAGTAAACTGTCATATGCATAGGAAGCGGTCGTTGCAATAAGTTAGTTCTTGTTACAAGGTTGTTATCTGGAAATGGTTTAACCGTCTTTAATATTTTATTGTAGTTTGAACAAAAATTAGTGCAACCTCGATAACATTCTCGTGATAAATTTTAAGTCGTTTTGCTATCTTCCATTGTTATCGGGTCACTTTTTGGTTACAGATTTTTAAAAATAAAAAAATTGGAAGTGTTTTTGGGCAATATAGAAAAATGGTTACACGAAAAAGTGTTGTGTAAATATTTTAATTTTGTAAAGCAAAAGTACTTTTATGCCCATATGTAACATTAAACTTTTTTACACATTCAGTTTTTCTTTTTTGTTTTAGATTTCATGAACTCCAATTATTTTAATGTACTTTTGATGAAAATTAAATAAGCATGTGTTATGTTTTAATTTCAGCTTAATTCTGAATATTTTCTTGTATTTGCTGTTTTGTTAAGAGGATGGTGAACGTTCAAATGAGCAGAAAACACAAAAAAATACGAATTTTTCTTTCTGTGTTATTTATATTTATATAGTTAAAAGTATTAATATATTGAGATATATTTCAAAGTATGTGTTCATAAAAGATAACTTAAAGATAAATATATGCAAGGTAAAAATTAAAACAACGTGTAATAATTGTAATAATATATTTTAAATGTATTTTTCTCAAAACAAACTTTTCGTAGTGTATTCAACTTTAAAATGATCCTCCTATTTAATATTTTGTTCAGAATTTTTAGTATCTGTAAGGAATGATCTTGATACATACCTACAATAAATCAGTATACATTCGTTTTAGAATGCTGGTATATTAGGGTCTTCGAATGAGCAATAAAATCTATTAACATGTAAAGTTTTAATAAAATTTAGTCCCGGTTTTTTATCTTTTTTTAAACAACTTCCTTGCGATTTAAAAACGGATGTACAGATTTTTTAACAGAAACCTTTGAAATAATAATAATAAAATAATGGAGAAAATAAAATCTGAAAGCATGGAACACTGTAAAATATATTTTTTAACTTATTGATAGATAAAACATTTTTTTTACATTTTAAGTAAATTTATATTTTTTTCAAATATATATATATTTTAATTTATGGTACAAAACACTTCTTTGAAGAGTTTATTGTTGGGATATGATATGTAATGAAAAATATATTTTTTAATTCACCAGCCCTTTAAGCTTTATGATAAAGTACACTGGCCTCCAAAAGTTAAGGAACAGTGACCGAATGCTTTCGATTGTACACGGTCTATCGAATAGCTGCAAAAAATTCTTGCTGAATTGCCCTTGAACTTCGAGGCTATAAAGAACATGTTTGACTTCATATTTTTCAGTGAAGATTCAGTCGCGGCGACAATTATGGGGCAACAATAAATTTGATAATAAAACAATGTTTGCGATCACCCACATGTAACAGGAAATGCTCAAAATGGTCTGCCACTTTAGAAAATGACTATGTGGGTCCCGTTTAACGTCTGTGTGCATTTCTGTAAGTATAGCACGCATATTCGTGAAGGTGTTAATGTTTTGGTGAAAAAATACATTTTTTTTTTTTTTTTACAAAGTTTTCAACCAAATTTAACACCACTTTCCGAAAACATGTAAAGGAACAGTAAAAACGCTATATTGCAATTAAAATATTAATATATTGAATATTTCATTAGATATGGGCATTTGTGTGAAATAATTTTTAATTGCGCATGCGTGAAATATTCCAAAATTTTTATTTAATTATTTGGCAGCCAGCTATTTAGGGCACCTCATATAAAAAGTCCAGTGAAATAGTGTGAAAACCCAAAAAGATACAATGATCTGGTTGACAATTTGGTGGAAAATCCCTTATAAGAAAGCTACTTTTAGAAAGCAACTCACTATATCTCTCCAATCTTTCTGAATTTTAGCGATACTTGACGATTTTTCTGTGACTTCACAAACTAGTTACTTTAAGTCGCACAGAAGGGTTTTAAAACGGATAAAACGACTTTACATCCACTACACGTGACGTAACATCGATGGTCATAACGTCACAATATGAGGTCACAGTGAAGTTACCGTGCCGTGAGCTTTGGGGGTCGTCTACTTAACCAACTTTTAAAACTTCAATAGCAATGTCCAATTTCGGCAATAATTTATTTTTAAATTTATCTCTAGATAACAGTAATTCCAGATATAAGGGATTTGGATCAAAAGTTTTGGAATTAATATTACTCAAAGATTTGACCCTCTAATGGTAAATTACTTTTATATAGGTGTCGGAGAAACTAATTTTTATTTTAGAGAACTACAATTGCAACTACGTTATCGAAAATGCAGTTTAACTACAACTATTTGTTAAAGTAGCGACTACAAACTACTTTTCAAAAGTAGTCACTACTTCGCTACTTTCAGATTTTGTCATAGGATACAATTTACACTCGAAACTGAAGACACGGATTAAATATTACAGTGACCCATTGTTATATCGCATCTGCTGGGATACAGTTAAATAGTGCGACATAACCGAAGACATTAAAATTAAGAAAAATAGCATATAAGAAAATGTTTTGTGCTTCTTTAAAATGTTAGTTTATGCACATATTAAAAATTTGTTAGCGAAATTAAGAGATATATACATAATAGAACCAGTATCTAAATACAGCTACATAAAAAAAATCTGGAGTTACTCCACGTAACTTTCCGAACACTTTTTACAGAACACTGTGGGTTCAAATAAATAGTAATATAACAATAAATAAAAACTTAGAACCTAATTTTAGACTTAGAATTTTAGACCTAACCTAATTAAACTTAGAACCCCTGGAGACCTGAAAACATGAGAAAATTTCAATATACACACTTACATCCACAAGTACATACGGAATCATTGTAGGAATAGCTAAAGGCACCTAAAAATGTAAAAATATACAAATATTTCCATAATCAGATTTTTAACATAATTACAATGTTTTCCTTTTCCTTACACCGTGTGTATACGGAAAGTAAAAATGCGGTTAAAATACAGCTTATTTTTTCGGAAGGCACGAAAACAGAGCTTACCAAGGAATGAGCGATATAACGAGCGGTACTCTTGTAGGTAACATACTTATGCACAAACATACATTGCACAAATCTTATTTATTGTTCTTACACTAATTATTGCATTGGGATATAAAATTACCGTTGACATATACACCGAAGAGCCATTACATTATGACCACCCTCTATCTATTACAATAAGCTCGCCCAGAAACAAAACCACGGCGTGTGTGCGACTGATGTTGTCGTATATAAAGCATCCATGCACTGTATTTCAAAACGTAGCGTGATTAGCGACATAATAGGAAAAACAGCAGAATTATCAGACTTTGATAAAGGTGAAATTGTTACGGCTCGGCGACTGGAAACGTCGATATCGGAAACGGCGCGTTTGGTGGGCTCTTTACGTGCGGTCGTTGTGAGTACGTATCGAAATTTGTGTATGGATGATGAAACGACAAATCGCCGGCCAGCGGTGTGTCGCCCGCGGCGCATTGATTCCTGAGGAGAGTGGAGATTGTTTCGCATTATTCGTCGTGACCGAAGAGCTGCAACAGCCGAAATCACCAACAGCTACAACAGTGGCGACCCAGACAGTGTTTCTCAACGCACACTGTCACGTGGACTGCTGCGTAAGGGCCTACGCAGTCGTAGGCTGAAGCACGTTCTTCCGCTGACGGTACGTCATCGCCAGCAGTGCCTGCTATGGGCCCATGAACATCGGAATTGGACCATAGAAGAATAGAAAAAAGTTGCATGGTCTGACGAATCACGTTTTCTGGTCAATCACATCGACGGGCGCGTGCGAATATGGTGATTTCAAACGAAAACCCTGGCTCCCGAATACTCAGTTGGCCGGAAACAAGCCGGCGGCAGCTGTATTATCGTGTGGCCGATGTTTCTATGGAGCAATTTAAGACCCATAACCCCCATAGAACAATCCCTGACGTCTGAGTGCTACATGAACATCGTTGCAGACCAGGTGCAGCCATTCATGACAGCAGTGTTTCCGGCGGGTGATTGCATTTGCCAATAGGATAATACGTCATGCTATAAGTGTCGGATCGTCAGAGAGTGGTAAGAGAAGCATTCTAGTGAGTTTCAAATCACGTCCTGACCTCCAAATTCACCTGACATGAATCCAATAGAACATTCGTGGTTCCACTTGGAAATCCCAATTCGTGCTGCCACGCTACCACCTCGCAATGTTCGAGCATTACAGGACCAGTTGGTGAGCGTTTGGTACGAGATACCTCAAACTACCTATAAGCACCTTGTCGAGTTAATGCCAAGCCGGGTGTTGGCGGTTTTGAGGGCGAAAGGTAGTCCTACGTCGTATTAAACAGGTGGTCATAATGTAATGGCTCTTCGGTGTATTTAGCAATAGATTTGTTTACTTATATCTTTAATACACTCTAAATAAGGTAACTGTATTGAGTTCTATTGAGAGTTCATTATATTGAGTTGTTTAATTTCATAATCTAGAAAATTACAGAAAAATCTAAATGCAAACAATAAATAACTGTATAAATAAAGTAATTCCAAATAATAAGAAATCCGGCATTTAAAGCATGACGAACTAACAAGTAAATAGACAAGTGTTGCCAAAAAAATCAATTCTTTTCGTGTGTTAGTACTTGATGTTAGCAGAGAGTGACAAAATGTGAAAAATCTATGACTTCCTGAAATGCGTTGTTATACACAGCAGCTGATATTTTCCGCCGAGATTCTCCAATTGTTGAACAGAAGACATTTTGTACAAAAGAAAGAAGCTACGGCCACGTGATTTGTAAAATGGCATTTTGTTTTCTGAAGTAGCGTTAAGGCTGTTTTCAAATCCAAAGGGTCAACTTTCTGACATAAGTTTTAATTCATTTTTGTTCGGAAACGCATGAAACTAGAAGGTGTTGTTATTGAGAAACTGTGTCATCGAACTGTTTTTCCGTTTTCTTGTAAACGCAATAGATCTTTCAGAAAAGGCTGTCAAAGTTGGCATTTTGAACCGAACTTCCGAACGAAAGAAGAAAATCCAGTCAATAAGGGGAGAAAAATGTCATGTCACGTGATCAAAATTGCTTATAACTCAATGGGTAATTTATTCATCAAAAAATGGAAAACTCAGCTCGATTCCAAATCGCTGCCTTTGCCAGGCTTTCCAATTTTATATCTTTCCGTTAAAAAATGAATTTGTAAAAGTGTCAAAACGTTTTGTGCTTGTTGAGCAGAGCAGTTAAGTCGGTTTTCGCTACAAAACTACTGATTTTTTGTATCGCGCTACCCGCTACACTATATTATTCAAAATGTAGCACTCTATACACTACAAACTACTGTAAAAAATAGCGCCCGCTGTATTCACTACTTATAGAACTCCACTTCCGACCCCTGCTTATATATATATATATATATATATAATCTCATTATGACTAGGGTTAATCTTTTAAATATTAATTTACAAAAGAAACATAAAATTCAAAACACGAATACTCAAATGATAATAACTTTTTCAAATCATATATTTAATAAAATTAATATCAATTCTATAATTAATGATAAAAACTGTTATTTTCCTATTAATAATCTTCATATATCAAAATCCTTTAAATATCCAAATACAATTGGTAGAAAGATTTTTAACTACAATCCATTTTCAAAAAATACATCTGCTGCAAGCAATTTTCCGTGTAAATGCAATGACCCCAATCTAAAAAAATATATAAACAATGATCATGGACATATAATCACTGGAAATCTTAATATTGTTAATGATTTTAAATTAAAAAAACTTATGGGTTATGGTACTAAATATAGACTTCCATCTAAATTTACTGTTAAATCTATTATCAAACAGTTTACATATGATATAGATATTTTTATATATAAAATTTGAATCTATTACAATAAACCTATTGAATATTTTAATCAATGGAAAATATTAGTAATTGAAAAATTAACTATGGCTTTAAAAAATAATATTTCTGATTTGGTTTCTGTTAACACAAAGCATTTTTCCAACAAATTACTAAATTACAAAAAAACTACGTTATTACATATGTAGATAAATCTCCTAATAATTATGCAATCATATGTAAATCTTATTATCACCAACTTCTTACAACCTGTATTTCTTCTAATAAATCTTTTCAAAAAACTAATGAAAATGTAATTGTAAATAATCGTAAAATTCAAAGTTATTATAAACTATTAAATATTATATCTACTAACTTTAATTATCCTTATTTAGTTCTTTTTCCCAAATTTCATAAAACTCCAATTAAATTTAGGACTGTAACTATTGGTTGCAATACATATAATAATAAAGCCAATAAACTTCTATTAAAAATTCTTAATCAATTATATATACTTACTACAAAACAATGATAATACACATTGTATAAAAAATAGCTATCAACTGGTCAATATTTAAAAAAGTCTTCATTGTGTATATAATATAACGACATATGACTTCAAAGATCTTTTTAATAATCTTTTTGACATTGAATATGATATATTTGATACTCTTGAACTTGTCATTACCGTTACAATTCATTAAAGCTGTTACGATGCTTTCACCGTCCTTCAATCCAACCAATTTTTATCTAGTAAGCTCTAAATCACGATTACTTTTGCCATCTTTATAATCGTTATAACCATTAATATCACACTTTATCTTTGCATAGATAGAGTCAGTCATGTCTCTATTTTTAAAGGTTTGTATAATGTTACAGCCACCAAACATAACGTTCAACATATATGGATATAGTGTACCATGTGCAATCATCATATCCTTTTCATATATTTTTTTTTAAATTTTCTTTTGGACAATTTTTAAAATTGATATTTTAATGTTATCTATACCATGTTCTGCGAAGTGTTTTATTTCTATATCTTCATGCTCTTTTTTACCTTTTAAATTTCTTATATCTGACTTATGGTTATTGAAGCATTTGTTCAGTGGACTTGAAGTTTGACCAATGTATGCAACATTACATACTTGACATCTTAGCTTATACACGCAATTGTATGTTTTACAAAATTTTAAACATTTATTATTGTTTTGTCCAAAATCCTTTTTCGTGTTTTCCGCACAGATACATACCTTACATCTTTTATCTGTACACTTATCAAAATTTAATACATTATTATTCTTATAATAATTTCTGTTGTAAAAATATCTAGTTTTATAACATTTATATTTGATACCTATATTACCATTTCTAGTACCCTTAATTATATGATTACTGTTATAGAAGCACCTAGTACTATACTTAACGTAATTTTCACAATCATTACCACCGCTATCCAAATTCATAGAAACATGATTAATACTACAATTTTTATTAGCTTTTCCACAATTATTTGTTTTTTTATTTTCAAATATTTTTTTGCAACCGCTCACGCTCTCCCACTTCTCCACACTTTCAACTATATTTATTTCACAATCACTATGCTCCAAACTCACATAATCATGGTCACTTTCTAACAATCCACTCTCTACCATTTTATTGAGAGTCGACCGAGCACAACGGTCATCTTTGATGTACCGTCTCTTGCCGGTCCCCATATAATTTATTCTACCTTCCATGTTATGCATATATTCAATTCCCAATTCAATATATATATATATTATATGCTAGCTGTTAACAAAGATTAAAATTCACCTTTAGCGATCTCTAACAATAGACAGAAACGTACTAAATCCTTTGTACAGCCCTGTATATTACGTGCAGATTTTTATACGAACCGCATATTAAGGTTAAATTGACATTAAACAAAAACCCGCTTAAAACTGTTGAAATCACATTTCCAGGAATTACTTTGCATTGGTTACGATGTATCCAGTTTTTTTTTGTAAAGCCCTGTATATGATTTTATTTAAATTCTACAAAATCTTTTATTATGCGAAATGTAGCGGAGCTTGAAATTGCATAACTCAAATTAAAAAACACCTTTAAGCAATTCACGCCTATCCTCAGTAATGCTTACGAATTCTTTTGTGTTGCCCTGTATTTGGTCTATATAATTTAAACGCACCACATAGGATGCAAAAATTTAGTTAACCTTAAATCGCATACCATAATCGAAAACGCTCTTCAGCAATCATCCCTAATAGGCAATATTTCAGATACAGTATTGTATCCATAATCTTTTATGTGTCCCTGTAAATGAGCGACAAATGTGATGCAAATCATATTTAACTGCAAGCATCTTGCAGCAAACCTCAGTAATGTATATGGGGCATTCTCACAATCTTTTGACTTTTGGGAAAAAAAATCTGACAAAATTAAACTTGCTAAAATAACATTTTAATCTGATAGACGAATGCCTTAATGATTCAAAATAAAGAAAAAATGGCCAGCAGCGAAAATTTTTTTATTTAACTGATGTTTAAGTTAAACTTGCGAGTTTAATTTTCCTTACCACTTTACCCCTATAACTTTTTATTTTCTTATAAATTTTTACTTATAATGAATTTGCATAGTGTCCACAGGACATTCAAATAAGAAATAATAACAATGTAGTACTTTTAATACAGAATTTTTGTATAATATTGTCTTAAAGGAGTGTTAAAGAAGGGACGGTAAGGTAAAAAAAAAGGGGATGGTATTGGAAAAAAGGGACGAAATGGTAAAAAAAGGGACGGTAGGGAAAATTACCACCTATTCTTAGGAAAATCATGTTAAGACTAAGTGATAGCCTCAATGTTCATTGATTTTTAGAAACAGTTGTTAACATTGGATCAAATTAATTTTTTTTTTTTTTTTATTTACCTCGAAAAGTGCAGGAATAAACCTTGGGGACGGTAAGACTACCAATAAAGCCACGATGCTTGAAATTGATATTTAAATGCTGATTTAAATTCTACAGTAAATTTCCTGCCAAAGAATTTTAGACATTATTTTTATAGCATACTTCTGTATGAGAATAAACTTGAAAAAAATTGTATGGCTGCATCTGAAGTGATTTTCTGTATGATTTTAGAAGAGGGATGGTAAGGAATCTAAAACCCAGGGACAGAGTTTAAAAAATAATAACAACCCTAAAAATGTGTGCAGGTTAATTTTTAGCTACATATTTATATTAAACAACAGTTCCAGTTTCAGAAAAAAATTATTTTTATTGAATTATTTTTATTGAAACAATTTCATCCAGACAGCTCCAAACATAAAAATCAACATCAGGGACACGGGACTGTATAGGAATTTTCCAGGTGTTTGGACCCCCATCATCGTCCAAAACTTATTTATCGCGTTAATATTGTTGTGCAATCATGCAATGGGATGTTCCCCAGTATATGAAATAAAAAACACACAAAAAAGTGTATTAAAATAAAAATTATTATTCAGGGACTTGAAAGTCAAAAGATTGTGAGAATGCCCCATATCAATTTCATCATGTTTGAAATAGTGCAACACAATTAAAATACGCTGCGAACAGTTTTTCCCCGTAGACCATTATATAGCTGAAATCTTTTGTGAGATCCCTGTAAATGCTTTGCACCCCATTTTCTGCATAAATCTTGTTTTAGCGCATCTCATATCAATTTTTTTTTTTTTTTTTTTTTTTTTTTTTTTTTTTTTTTGTAACAGAGTAACATACCGTATATACTCGCGTATAAGTCAAGGAATTTCTGACAATTTTTGGTAAGCAAATTTGGGGGGTCGACTTATACGCGAGTCAATTAAAAAATAAAAAATAAAACTTCGAATACTGCAAAATTCTGACTTTTTATGTGTATGAATAATAAAATATTGCAGAAAATATGCAAATAATAATAATTTATCATTAAAAAAATTTTCAATGATTTATTTTTATTTACTTACTACTTTTTCGCATAGGCAAGTGAAATATTTGGTTTGATTTTGCGCAAAATTGAAGTAAAAAGTTAGGGGGTCGACTTATACGCGGGTCTTTGATTTTTTGCAGAATTTGCATTCGAAAGTTAGGGGGTCGACTTATACGCCAGTCGACCTATACGCGAGTATATACGGTAATTTAAATACGCTGCAAATGATTTTTCATCATAGACCATAATATAACGACTTTTAATAACTTTTTAAAAATACTTTTGAGTTCCCTGTACGCATACTGTAAGTGCTACACTTAACATATTCCATAGTAACTATGTTCTTGTGCACCTTAATAATGTATATAAATTTCATTACGTTTAAAATTATGCAATGCTATTAAAATACACCGAAAATGATTTTTTCCCCATAAACGAAAATGTAACGGAATACTTTTGAGTGCCCCTGTAATTGAGCTACGAATTTTACATATTTCAATTTCAATACCGAACATGCTATGGCGAACCTCAATAACACATATCAATAATGTAAATCCGACTATATTTACGCGAGTTAAGAGTCCGGATCAGTAAGAAAAGATTTCGCATTTCTCAGAGACAGCAGCTTGATGCCAACCCCCCCCCCCCCCAATTCCTGTCAAGTACTTGGATACCCTTAATTACCGTGAAGTCCACAACGGTCAGTAGATAAAATTTAGGACCCCAGTGGTAGGGAGATTTGAAATGTATAGGAAAAATATTTCTGAATTCTTTTTCAGCTTTTAGAAGCAAGACTTCGAATGATTTTTTTCCTGGCTAGTTTTATTTGATTATAATTTAAAAGTTTGCGCGTTTACACAGACTCCAAAGAAAAACGTGAGAACTACACAGCATTCACAAAATTTTCTGTAGATATATGTTGATTTGCAAAATGAGTTACGGTAAAACCTATATTGATTTTAATTTTATATGATTTAATAAATATTTGGTACAAGTAATTACATCATGTACGAATGATTGCAATTTTTTTTATTTAATTTTTTATAATGATTTTCATTTACGATCGAAGACATCATATTATATCATAATTATATCATAAAATATCAGTTAATGTAGGATTATTCGCAATCGCATTTTAAACAAGGGAGAAATTATTATATTATATGTATGTATTATATTATATGTAATATTATTATATGTATTCTTTAGGGCACAGTTTAATTTTAATAATTGAACCACACTAAAAAACAAACTGATTAAATAAATTAGCTATTTTCCCCTTTCCCCGAAGCAAGGCTTTTTTATTCATTTTTCCAATATGTGAAACTATCTTTGGAATGAAATTCATTCCTGTTTTTGAGAGAGAGAAAGTGTGAGAAAGATGCACCGAGATTAGCGAAAATTTAATTATTTTAAAGTTTTCTTGCAATGGATACATTTTAAAACTACATTTGCATGCATTTTTAAAATATTTATTTAAAAAAAATACAAACACGATTATGAGATGAGAAAAACTTTAACTTATATGAACAATTCTATTAGTCATCACATTCATGTATAACTAACAAATCAAATGCGAAACTATCAATAATTTAACAACAAAACACTAATTAGTTCTAGGATAATAATTCAAAACATATTATGTAATTCTATTGAATAAGAAAAATCTAATAAAGCAAAACTATGTATTTGACTATTTAAATCCATTTTTAGTTTAATTTTTTTTAAGACATAGAAACAAATTCTTAGAATATTAATTATTTTAACTTTATAAAATTTTCATTCAACCCAGTTATAAAATGCCTCTAAAAACATTACAAATTTGAAAACTAATTTTAAAAATATCTTTTGATATTACTAAAGCATTAGCATTTATTATTTTTTTAAATCATTTTATTTACATCCTGTTGCACCCTCCCCCCTCACCCCCCAATCCGATTCTGGTAGTAGGAGATTAAACTTTGATATATGGAGAATTAAAAAAAAAAATCTGAACTTGAGAAATAATTTTTCTTTAAACATTTTTTTTTTTCCATGCAAAAAATTTTTCCCTTTTGTTAGTTTAATTTGATTAAAAAACACTTTTAAGTAATTTCTACACATCGCTGTCTTCAGCTTTTAAATGTTATTATATATATTTGGCTTATCAATGGAAATATTCGACTAGTAGATGGCTACTAAATAAAAAGTAACTATTAGACAGAAATTGCTATTAACTTTTACCTTTGGAATTTAAAAGAAATTGGGCAATGTTGAATAGGACAATTTATAATATTAAAGTAAATTCTTTCAACTTCTACAACTATTTTAAATTTATGAGAAAAGAAAATTTTAAATTCCAAAATACACGAAATTGAATTCTACATTATGCTACATCTTAAAAATGAAAGGATACATATATAAGTTATTTTAAATAAATAAAAGTCAAACACCAGACATAGATATTTTCTTTTTTTCTTTTCTTTCTATCTTTCAATTAAAACGTATAATTATTGCACGTTATAATTCAGAAATGACTATGAAGACAATTGAGGTATATATAATATTTGTTCAAATTATTTAATCTCGACATGTCAGTAGAATAAAAGGAAATAACATGATAACTCATAGATGGTCACACTCCCTATTTTTTTTAAATACCTATTTCAAATTATATATTTTTTCTTTCTTCTATCTTTAGAAGAAAAAAATTGCATTAATGAAAAAATTCGACTTCCGGTTTTCGACGGATTTATAAGTTTTAGACCTAATACACAGTAATAAACTGTAGTATATATTATTTGCAAATTAAAAGCCTCTTTATACGTATTTTCAAAGTAACATTAATAATAATTATAATACCATATAATTGGGCTAAAAATATATGATTAAATTTTAAGCATTTTTTTTATAAGCAAGATTCTATTTAAAAAAATATTCGCATATGCTTTTCTCATGTGCTACATTAAAAAAAAATATATATATGGTTTATCCTAGCACTTTTATAAAATTTTGTTGATTAAAACCAGTCGATAAACGAGCTTTATTTGATTTATTTTTTTAGGTGGATTTCGTATGAAATACTACCTATTGGGATCTAACCTATGTTGGAATTTCGGAAAAATGTTTGCAGATCTACATTGATCATGATCCCTAGAACCCAAAACCAGCCCCCAGTAAAAAAAATTATATATATACATATATCACTTTTTTTCTGGACACGATAACTTCCATAATTCTGCATAAATCTTTTTCAAACTGATACATAAAATCAAGGGGCATAAAATCTCGGTCAGTTTCGTTAATGGGCAAAATCGGACCAAGGGGTTGGAAATAGGGAGAGTTTTTGTGAAAAACGAAAAAAAAAAACCACAATTTCTTAATTATAATAGATATCGAATCAGTTTAAAGTTATTATTACTTCTAAAAAATGTGCTAAAAATTTATGCATGACAGATTTTTGATAAAACTAAAAATGGGCTCAAGTGGCGCAAAAAATAGGGTTTTTGGGAACTAAAAATTCATAACTTCGTCAATTCTCGAGATATCAAATCCAATTAAATTTATTATAAATTGTCTTAATATTATCTACAACTTTTATACTGACAGGTTTTGATAGGACCAATTCTTACTGCAAAAACAAGGTAAAAATGAAAACAAAAAGGGGACTTGAAGAAGAAAAAAATCCATAACTTTGTCAATTCACAAGATATAAAATCCGTATTAATCTATTATATATCTTCATATTATCTACAACTTTATATAAATGTTAGTACATTTTTACTTTAATTTGTAGGTTCAGGTGGGCAGTACATAACGATTCACATTTGAACACAACCATGGGATCAAAAATGAGTACATGTGTTTCTCAATTTTGAGTACATTTGGATCGGAACTATTTTGAGTATGTCACGTATTTAAAAACTATTTTTCTTAATAAGTAATCAATTAAACGTTTCTTGTTAATGATTTAAATCGGAAAATAAATGTTAGTACATTTTTACTTTAATTTGTAGGTTCAGGTGGGCAGTACATAACGATTCACATTTGAACACGACCATGGGATCAAAAATGAGTACATGTGTTTCTCAATTTTGAATACATTTGCATCGGAACTATTTTGAGTATGTCACGTATTTAAAATTGAGTACTTTTTACTCAATTTTGAGTACCCATTTTTTTTCAGTATATATATATATGTGTGTGTGTGTGTGTTGCAATCCATTCTACAGTTAATACATAAAAATTTATAAATAAAAAAATTCGCAAAAATTAAAATAATCTAAAAACAGGAAGAGCTTATTCCAAATTTTAATATATTTTATTTACAAATTTATACATTTAACAAAGTTAAAATATACCGAAATAAGTATACATTTTTAGTACATTCATATTATTAATGCAGTTCTGTTACCTTTTAAATAAATAAATATAATTATATTAAAAAAATAGATATTTAGTATTCCATATAACTGCTATCTATCTAATATAGAGGACGTGATTTTTTTATGTTTCACCTTTATACGAATTTGCAATGCAAATTCGATTTTTTAGAGGCCAGGGAAGGCGTACCCTGCAGGAGTCCAAAATATGCAGAGTATGAAAGAAGGGGGGGGGGGGGGGGCACAGTTTGTATCCGAGATTCGTTTGAGTAAAAAAACTGATGTATTTATATATACTCTTAATTATATGTATGTTACATTATATAAGTTTCTTTCGAGATTTGGAAAAAGGTGAGAAGAACAGTCATTTTTACTTTCTTCTATCTTCAATAGAAGAAAGTATTGTAATCGAAATTTTTTTCGACTTCCGGTTTTCGACGGATTTGCATGTTTTAGGGGTCAGAGATTCCAAAAAACATGTTTATAGAAAATGTCTGTCTGTCTGTGTGTCCGTCCGTCCGTCTGTCCGTCTGTCCGTCTGTCTGTCGCCATTGTACCATCAAAAAGTGTATGAAGTTATGTATAGAATTAAACCAAAATTTTATTATAAGTTTTTGGCTATGGCAAGCAGGTCCTCCCGGAATTTGGAAAAATTCGCCGGTAGGGGGCGCTGATATAACAATTTTTGTGCGATTTTGAATATTGTACCATCCAAAAGTGTATGGAGTTATGCATAGAATTGAACCAAATTTTTAGTTTAAGTTTTTGGATATGACAAGAAGGTCCTCCCTGAATTTGGAAAACATTCGCCGGTAGGGGACGCTGTTAATGCGTTTTTGTGCGATTTTGAGTATTGTACCATCGAAAAGTGTATGAAGTTATGCATAGAATTGAACCAAATTTTTATTTTAAGTTTTTAGCTATGGCAAGCAGGTCCTCCCTGAATTTGGAAAAAAATTCGCCGGTAGGGGGCGCTGTAATAGCGATTTTTGTGCGATTGTGAATATTGCACCGTCCAAAAGTGTATGAAGTTATGCATAGAATTAAACCAAATTTTTATTTTAAGTTTTTGGATATGGTAAGCATGTCCTCCATGAATTTGCAAAAAATTCGCCGTTAGGGGGCGCTGTAATAGCGATTTTTGTGCGATTTTGAATATTGCACCATCGAAAAGTGTATGAAGTTATGCATAGAATTGAACCCAAACAAATTTTAAGTTCTTGGCTATGGCAAGGAGGTCCTCCCTTAATTTGTAAAAAAATCGCTCGTAGAGGGCGCTGTAATAGCGATTTTTGTACAATTTTTGTGCCATTTTGAATATTGTACCGCCGAAAAGTGTATGAAGTTATGCATAGAATTGAACCAAATTTTATGTGTTTATTTTTGGTCATGTCACGAAGGTCCTTCCTGAATTTGGAAAAAATCTGCCGGAAGGGGGCACTATAATTGCGATGTCTGTACCATTTTCATTATTGTACCATCGAAAAGTGTATGAAGTTATCCATATAATTGAACCAAATTTTTTGTGCATGTTTCTGGCTATGGCAAACAAGTCCTCCCTGAACTTGAAAAAATTCCGAAAGAAGGGGGCGCTATAATTCCGATCTCTGTGCCATTTTCATTATTGTACCATCGAACAGCGTATAAAATTATGCATACAATTGAACCAAAATGTTTGTGCTTGTTTTTGGCTTTGGCCAACAGGTTCTCCTTGAATTTGGAAATATTGCACGGTAAAGGGGCTACGTGCTAGCGATTTTTGTATACTTTTCTTGATTTTTCGTAGTTCTATTGTGCATCGGCGGCTCATGCAGCGGCGGGAACTCGCTTCCTGCTATGCCGGCTATTCGCAAACAGCTGATAACGACAGAATAAGGAATAATTAATAATTTTAACAAATATGATATAGATTAACTCGTTTTTAGTCCGTTTAATTGACTTGAGCAAAAATTTAAGATGAAAATCAAAGTTGGTATAGTATTGAACTAATAATATTGAAGTATTAACATGTGTAACTAGGTTTTGAAATATTAAGATGTATAAGATAGAAGAAAGTTTTGGGATTGGCACATCCAACTAGTTTGTATAAATAAGACCTTGTGTAATTTACAGATTTCTCAAAAATTGGAAAATATACAAAGAATTTATAGCGTCGAGGGACCAGACAGAGCAGCCGTTTATATATAAATACGACATTATATAATTTACATATTTCACGCAATTGAAAAATCAACGAACAATTTATAATACAGCATGTACTCTACAATTTCATTTTAAATTAAATATTTAACACATTTTTTCGAGAATGGGATAAAGTGCTGAAGGATTCAACAGAGCAGCAGTTTACATATAAATAAGACATGATGCCATTCACAAATTTTACGCGATTGATAAAGCCACAAAAAATTTATAGCTTGAAATTTACAATTTCATACAAAATTAAATATTTCATAGTTTCTTTCGGAAATGGAAAAAATGATAAGGGATTCCACAGAACAGTCGTTTACATATAAACAAGACACGGTGACATTTACACATTTTACACGATTGAAAATTCTGCAAAGAAATTTATACCTTGAAATTTACAATTTCATACCAAATTAAATATTTTACAATTTCTTTCAGGAATGGAAAAAGTGCTGAAGGATTCAAAAGAGCAGCCGTTGACATATAAATAAGACATGGTGCAACTTACACATTTTACGCGGTTGAAAAATCCACAAAAAATTATAGCTTGAAATTTACAATTTCATACAAAATTAAATATTTTATAGCTTCGTTCGGAAATGGAAAAAAAATGATAAGGGACTCAACAGAACAGTCGTTTTTATAACACGATACGATGCAATTTACACATTTTACGCGACTGAAAAATCTACAAAGAATTTATAGTTTGAAATTTACAATTTCATACAAAATTAAATATTTTATAGTTTCTTTCGCAAATGAGGAAAAAATGATAAGGGATTCAACAGAACAGTCGTTTTCATATAAACACGATACGGTGCAATGTACACATTTTACGCGATTGAAAAATCTACAAAAAATTTATAGTTTGAAATTTACAATTTCATACAAAGTTAAATATTTTATAGTTTCTTTCGGAAATGGAAGAAAAATGATAAACAATTCAATAGAACAGTCGTTTCCATATAAACACGATACGATGAAATTTAGACATTTTACGCGATTGATAATTTTATAAAAGAATTTATAAAAGAATTCATTTTGTCAGTTTTCCAAATACTACCTCTTTCTCTTTTTAAAAATAATCAGAACAAGAAATTTTAAAATACTATACCACTACAGAATTCCCCCCACTTGTTTGATAGAGCGTAAATAATAACTCGTCGTGACTCGATGCGACGTGTCAAAGGTCAAGCTCTTCTTTTTCTCCTGTTTTGATGAATGGATCGGGAGGGGGAAGAGAAAAATTTCCAATATTTATCAAATATCTGGAGTTTAAATAAACTTACGCGAAATTTTTTTTGGTTGTATGAAAAGATGAGGACATAAATTTTCTTACGCACTTTTCAAAATTTTAAAACTCCAAATAGTTTTAAAATTATAGAATGTTAAACACACTTTGCTTAGTTCTTAAGATTTTAGCACTTAATTAAAAAATAAGTATTTATTTAAAAATTATTTTGTCAAGTAAAACGGAAAGCGACACCCTTTAAGAAGAGCATAGAGAAAAAATGAGTTAAAAATATTAATTTTCTGACGAGTTATTTGGTAAATACGAATACATTCCACGGCCATTCGTTTAACATGGGAGAGGGAAATCTCAAATGTTACTGATCAGGGCCCTTAAGGACAGACAGTAGGCAGACAACAGACGGCAGTCAGCAGCAGGCAACCGGCAGACAAACAAACCGATGTCATAAACACTTTCAACTATGTTAGAAAGTATTAAAAAGGAGGGCCAAGTAAAATCGTGAAAATCGACGAATCTCTCTTCGTAAAAAAAAAAAAAAAAAAAAAAAAAAACAATGCTGGGAGAATTCTACTACAAAACTGTATTTTAGGTGGTACTTTTTGTGAAATTTGTCTATGTATGCACTCAAGGGTACCCAGAGAGGGGCTTTGTGACGCAAAGTGCGTCATACAATTTATTTTTTGGGGGAATTAGAGAAAAAGTACATTTTTTTTTTGGGGGGGGGGGGTAAACTCGTAATATTTCCTTTTTTTTTCTTTCATTCCTGAAAAAAATTCTTGATTTTTTTTAATATAACTTTTAACTTTTTTTCAACATTCAATTTCCAGAAATGTTCCTGTTTTTTTCATTCTTAAAATTCTAGATAAGGGCAATAAGAACCCATTCTGCATCCCCATCTTTGAAAGTGCGGTAATAAAAAAAAAAAAAAAAAAAAATACTTGGAATACAGGTGGGAAAATGTTTAACACATGCTTAAAGGCAATTAGGGACACAAGCTGGGATAAAAGGAATAGCTTTCCAGAAGCGTCTTAAGTAGTTTATTATCTTGTTTGACAGGGTCGCATCGTATGGTCCGAGTGCAAAAATGCATTCTTGATGGGTGGAATGAGAAATAATAACAAAATAAGCATTTCAGAGGAAGAGACAACACTAAAATAAATTACTGAACCATTTTCAGAAAATCAGGATTTAAGTACAGTACATATTAGTGATGTTAGAAGAGTAGTATTGTATGTCATTAAAACAGTATAAGGTAAACAACCTGTAGAGAGAAAAAGACTTCCAGCCATTAATTATTTTATGGGGAAGGGAGGAATTTAAAGAAAAATTAGATTTTTTTGGGAGGGGGTGGGGGGGTAGGATTAATTACTAGGTAATAAGACTGAAAAATTATAGGGTGAAAGAAAAACAAATACAGAATACAGGGGCTTACGATATATTTAGGACTATGTTTTAATGGTATAGTGTCTACCATTTTATAAGAATCGGTACTTGTAAGAATATATTGTATATTGTATGCTGTAAAGCAGTATAAGGCTAAGGCAACAGCTTGTACTCGAATAAACGCTTCAATCCAAAGTTCATTTTAGGGGAGGAGTGATTTAGAGATTTTTTTAGAGATTAAACTGTATGACTAGGTAGTATTAAAAATAAGATTGGGAAATTTTAAGCATTAAGATTTAATCTTAAACAAGGGTGTAATGTACATGTAAATGTACAGTCGTGGAAAAAAAAAAAAAAAAAACTAAACACCCCCTATTAACTCCTCAACAAATTATCGTAGAAAAATTTACTGGTACAGAGCGATTGGAAATAAAGTATACTTTTAAATGATGTATATAAAATTTGCTTAGGGGGCCATCTACATATTAAAATTAACCATAACTTTGTTTTTTTCAATAGAAGTACACAATTCTGACAGCATAAATGAACTCTACACCCTTCAATTAGCGTAAAAACAAATTTTTATGCAATTCGTACCATAAGTTTCCGATAAATTAATTATTTTAAAACGAGCGTATATTAAGGACTGTATCCAAATTGAAGTTCCGTATTTGATTGTTAACCGAGAGAGCCCCCTTCTTGATCAAGGCACCTGAAGTGCCACTCAAGGAGTCATTGAAACCTAGATTACAGAACAGCAGAACAAATTTCACAACATCTACTCACTTCTATCATAGACGGCCGCTTAAACCATCATTTTTCCGTTTTTTACGCATAATTTGAAAACTACTTGGAAGAAAAATGTGAAATTTTGGATTTTTATAAAGCACGACGTAATAAATCTAAATCCATCAAAAAAATTGTAGGTTGCAATACATAATTTTTTCGAATATTAATTTCATAATTCATAATTCATGTCATAAAATTATAAAAATTGCAAATTCAGCGTATTTATGTTTGGGTATATTAGTATTACTGCTTCATAAAAAATTAACACATTAGGAGCATAATTTCAGGAGATATAAATAAAAATATGAAAATGTAATTTAACATTACAAGCACTTAATTTTAAATGTTTATAATTCAAAAACGTATCATTCAAATGACTTGAAATTTGGTGTCTAGGCATAGTTTGAACAAAAGATTTGAAATATTGCGTTAAAATTGGGTATTGACATAAAAAAATGAAGTTTGGATTCGTTTTAATATGTAGATGGCCCTCTAAGCCAATTTTATATACACCATTTAAAAGTAGACTTTATTTCCAATCGTTCGGTACCGGTAACTTTCATCTACATTAATTTGCTGAGGAGTTAATAGGGGGTGTTTATATTTTTTTTCAACGACTGTACATACATCTTTGATAATAAACGACTCGTTTTTAATATTTTAGTCTTCTTAAAACGATATGCAATCTTTGTATTTAAGATTTATTTTGTAATAATTTAAAACAAAATTTCTTTTAAATGCTTCTAAGTAAATATTTTTTTTTCATAAAAGTATCTTTATTCATTAAAATATTTGACTTTTAGTAGACAGCTTAACTTATATAAAAGTTATTGGTGTTCTGAAATTAGAAACTTATTTTCCTTATTTTAAGAAGTGTATGTTTTTATGTCCGGTCATAAGAGGCCCGCGTATTTTCTCCAGAACTTAAAGCCAGAAAATAGAGCAATTAGACTTAAAAGAGTTAGCCACCACACGTTGGTCAGGCAAAGAGCAGGCAGTGGAAACTATCCTCCACTGTCATGACGAAATTAAACCATCACTTTATGATATGCGTACTGACAAACATTCCGATAACGAAACGGTCACTTCTGCAAAAGGCTTGCATAAAACAATTACTGAGTTTGACACTGTTGCAGCTTTGCATATTCTAGACTTCGTCTTCAGTATAATATGAGTCATGTGACAGTTTGTTATCAAAGAATTTCAGTTGATTATGGATCCGTTCAAGCAATTATTGAAAGTGTAAAAAAAAACTTTGGAAAATATTCGCATGGACGAAAGTTCTTGGGAAAAACTTTATCGAAAATTGATAAATTCGTTCAAGAATATGATCTGACAGAACCTGAGGTAAAAAGATTAAGAAAGAAAACGAGATTCACGGATGAGATCGGTGTTGATGAATGTATTGTCGACAGAGAAAAGAAATGGAAAGTAGACGTGTTCAATCGAATTATAGATGCTCTCATTGTCCAACTTCTCCTATATCAAACGCTTTCAGTGGTACAGAAAATGACTTATTTTACGCACTAAGAAGTTTTAAGACTAGCTGAAGAGGATAAGAAAATAATACCGGATGACATCAATGAAGTTTGAAGTTTTCTACAATGCGGATTGTGAAAACATTTGCAAAGAAATTAATAATTTCAGTCAACTGTATGGTATTTCTCTCCCAAATGTTGTAATGACTGATATTGCTCCTGTTAACGATATTCGAAAGCAAATAGATGAGAATTAAAAACTAGATGAAGATGAAGAAGCATCAACAATGAAGGTTAGAGACATGTGGATTACGAAGGGATTTTTAAAACCCAATCGCTGTTTGAACAATTTCTCTGGATACAATAATTTGAATGTGATTTACAGAATCCTGCTATCCCTCGCAGTCACAAGCTGTTCTGCAGAAAGAGTTAAGAGTCGTGTAAAAATTGTAAAAATAGGCTACGATCTTGCATGGGGGATGTTTGGCTTTCTAACTTGATGCTTCTTTCTACAGAAAGTGATGTTTTTTCCAAAATTAGTAATGAGGAAATCATAAATTCTTTTGCCACAATTACAACAGTCAGAAAAAAAAAATTGACAAAAATTTAAAACTTAGTCTAAATGAAAATTTAACATTTTGATTTTTTACTTCACTCATAACAGTTTCCCAAAAATATTATCCCAGATATTTAAGTTCTGTTTGTAGATAATTTGAATTCTAATGTATCATTCTTTTTTAATTTCTGGTTATATTAACAATATTTTTTTGACGTTTTTACATCTTTTGGCTTTTTTATATTTGATCGAGATGAAACAAACATGAATCAGATTTTTTTTCTTAATTCTAGAATTTATTAAAATTCATTTCAAATTTAAATTTAGATTTTTTAAAAACTTTCTATTTTATGCGATTTATTTTTCAGACGATGGTTGTGACAAGGTTTTTCTTTAAAAAAGTCTTCTTAGAATCTCTAAAACAATTCTTTCCATATTTAAAAAAATATAAAGCATAATTCATTTTAGGCAAAATTATATGACTTAGTTTTGCATTCATGCATCCAAATATGTGAAAAAAAAATGCTTTAAATTTTGTCAGATAATTGTAAAAACTCCTCTCAAAAAGTCCACTCTCTCAAAGAGAGGGAAAAAAGGTTTAATCAAGAGTTTAATAATTTTTCTGAATAGGGTAAGTCCGGGAGAGTCGCCGCATACGGGATAGATGCCGCACCCCTTGTATTTCTTGTAATTATCGATAGATGGTCGTCAAACGCACAGTATAGGTGCGCAATCAGATTATTTTAACCAGTGGATAGCGTGAATCAGCCAGTGGATACAACCAGTGGATAGCAATCCTTAAATTGACGTAAGTGCATGATTTCACTGTCCAAACTTTTAAACACGTTATGTTTAAATACTTTTCATACACTAATTACTAAATGGATGCATGATTTAGAAGTCAAAGGTATGTGTAACTTTTGTATAGAGTACTGTGTGTATGGTTATGCCATTCCCCTTAACGATGGCAGGTAACTGTGATGGCCGACGTCTGCACCATGCAAAATGGGATACATGCCGCACTGCTATTCCGGTATACATGCCGCAGTTTCTTTTGTACGGGATGATTAAGTGTTACTAACTTTTACTTTTCTTTTTGCACAGACTAGCCATGTTAGGCATGTTATCAAGTTTACTAAAACCAAAGGAGAAAAAGGGGAAAATAAAATGTAAGAAGGGCAAGAAAGATGCAAGTCGAAATGATAATAATGAAAAATTGGATTACGCGTAATGCAGATGTTCTTTGCAAACTTCTCCAAAAAAGAGGAAGTGTAATTGGCTTCGTTGCATCATGTGTTTAAATGTAGTTACATAAAGACTGTACTTTTTCGACACTTTTTCTGTAGATTGTAGTCGAAAAAACAGGTCTCTTAACCCATTTAGGACCATAGGTGCATATAAGCACCTTCATAAAGAGCTTACAAGATTTGTTTCTTTCACCAGTAAAAAAGAAAAGTTATATTTGCTTTGTTTAATTAGAGCATTTTCATGATTATTTAAGTAAAGGTAACTTCTTTTAAAAAAGTGGTACCAACCGAATAAAATTTGTGTGAAAGCCACCGGTCCCGAAAGGGTTAACAAATAAATTATGTAAACACAAATTTACTTTTTTTCTTTTATCTTTCTAATATATTGATGTTACGTTGTTGCTGAAATAACAATTAAAATTTAATGTAAAAAAATAAGTCGATGATTTTAATAGTGAAAGTAGGCAACAATTATTAATTTGAATCTACTAATACGTTTCATTGTACTCATTTAGTTTCATTTTGTTATTACATCGTTAATTATAGCGTAGATATGAATATTTTTTTTAAATATTTTTATTTATAATTTCGTTCTGTTCTTATTACAAGCGCGGCATAACTACCGCACAAGTGCGGCGTCTCAGCCTGAATGTACGGGTGACGCGCCGCAGTGTAATGTTTTAGTAAAAAATTGTTAAAAATATTAATAATCTGATTTGAAATTTTTTGTTGCGCTACACACGTTGTATATTTACCATTAAATAGCACAGCATGATTTTTTTTATTTTATGTCCACCATGGGACTTTATATACAAATTCAAAAAAATGTGCGGCATAAATCCCGGAATTACCCTATATGACAACTTCAGTGGCTTAAAATTTGCATTTTTTAAACTTGTACCTCGCATTTCTGAAAATACTTTTTCCAACATAATAATGTATTTCAGATTGGTCTATTCTTTTATGCAAAATAATGAAAAAAAAGTCCTTCCGGCCAGTGCCGGGAGGAAGAGGTAGCTTTCATAATCCTTATTTTAAAAAAGCCAACTTATATCATGCAAACACACGAAGCTCAATTTAGTGGAAACCGATTATAGGAGATTCAATACTAATTTTTATCAATATAATGAATGAGAATTTCGCGAAATTAGTCAGCTTTATCCAAGCTGCTTTTCTTTAAAGTAACTTATATTTGGCTGCCAAATTCGGCAATTTCTTAAAGTGCCTGTCATTTTAAGACAACATGGTGGATGAGGCTAAGCAGTGAACTTGGTCGAGACCTTAGTAATTGCTGTGCACATGCTCACTCACATCGGAATCGGTTAATATATAGGAGTGCTGTCGCATGCAAAAAATCAGATTTTTCAAAATGTCACCCACAATAGAAATTGAAACTGCTATATCTGAGCCATTTTTTAAGGTAAAGACAAACAAAAAATGCTCCTGAATCCTTATATCAAGATCAAATACTTAAGAAAGAAACCTTTTTCAATTTCTAATTTTTTTGCACCTCACTTTAAATATATATATATTTTTAATTTAATGGCCGCCATTTTGAAACAAGATGGCTGATGAATCTGGCCAGCGAACTTGGTCGAGGTGTTGTTGTATACTATCCACATGCCTTCTTACATCGAAATAGGCGAATACGTGTGTTATCGCGTGACAAATACAAGATCGTTTCAAAATGTTAGCCATGCTAGAAATTCAAAGTGCTATAAATCAACCGTTTTTTAAGATATCAACTAAAGAACAAGTTTTCAGAAACAAAAACTGCTCCGGAATCTTTGTATCAAGGCCAAACACATAAAAAAAATCTTTTTCATTTTCCAATTTTTTAATACCTCATTTTGAATTTTAAATTTAATTTTTTTTTAAATGGCAACCCTTTTGAAACAAGATGGCGAATGAAGCTGGCCAACGAACTCGGTCGAGACATTGGTATGTACTATGTACAGACCAAGTTACATCCAAATAGGTTCATAAATACGCCTGTTATCGCGTGACAAAAATCAGGTCGTTTTAAAATGTCAGCCACAAGAGAAATTCAAAATGCTATTACTCAGCCATTTTTTTTTTAGATATAGACGAAAGAAAAACTGTTCCGGAATCTTTGTATCAAGGTCAAACACATACAAAAAAAATCTTTTTCATTTTCCAATTTTTTGGTATCTCATTTAATTTTTTTTATTTTTTAATTTTTATAAATGGCCGCCATTTTGAAACAAGATGGCGGATGAAGCTGGCCAACGAATTCGGTCGAGATATTTGTATGTACTATGTACACACCAAGGTACATCCAAGTCGGTTCATAAATACGCCTGTTATTACGTGAGAAAAATCAGGACGTTTCAAAATGTCAGCCACGCTAGAAATTCAAAATGCTATAACTCAGCCATTTCTTAAGATATAGACGAAACAAAAACTGCTCCCGAATCTTTTTATCAAGGTCAAACACATAAGAAGAAAATATTTTTTCAATTTTCAATTTTTGGTACCACATTTCAAACTTAAATTTTTCTTAAAAATTTAAATGGCCGCCATTTTTAAACAAGATGGCGGGTGAAGCTGGCCAACGAACCCGGTCGTGACATTGGTATGTACTATGTATAAACGAAGTTACATCCAAATCGGTTCATAAATACGCCTTTTATCGCGTGACAAAATTCAGGACGTTTCAAAATGTAAGCCACGCTAGAAATTCAAAATGCTATAACTCAGCCATTTTTTAAGATATAGACGAAACAAAAACTGCTCCGAAATCTTTGTATAAAGGTCAAATACATAAGAAAAAAATATTTTTCCATTTTCAATTTTTTGGTACCACATTTCAAATTTTAATTTTTAAAAAAATTTTAAATGGCCGCCATTTTGAAACAAAATGGCGGATGAAGCTGGCCAACAAACTCGGTCGAGAGATTGGTATGTACTATGTACACACCGAATTACATCCAAGTCGGTTCATAAATGCGCCTTTTATCGCGTAACAAAATTCAGGACGTTTCAAAATGTCAGCCACGCTAGAAATTCAAAATGCTATAACTCAGCCATTTTTTAAGATATAGACGAAACAAAAACTGCTCCGAAATCTTTGTATAAAGGTCAAATACATAAGAAAAAAATATTTTTCCATTTTTAATTTTTTGGTACCACATTTCAAGTTTTAAATTTTTTTAAAAATTTTAAATGGCCGCCATTTTGAAACAAGATGGCGGATGAAGCTGGCCAACGAACTCGGTCGAGACATTGGTATGTACTATGTACACACCGAATTACATCGAAATCGGTTCATAATTACGGGAGTTACAGTGTGACATAGGTCAGATATATATATATATATATATATATATATATATATATATATATATATATATCAATTTTGAACGGAGGGTGGTTTCGGGGTCTGGGGGTCATGATCGATGAAAATATACCAAAATTTTTTGAAATCGCTTTCCTCCGAATGGCTGCAATAGGTAGCTTTTTTGTAAAGAAAGCTACCTAATATAGTTTTCATATGTTAAACCGCATAGTCTGCGGAAAGAAAAAAATTGCAGTTTGTTTTTATTTTAATTTACTTCTACATACTTTCAAACATTTATCAAATTTGTTTTATAGAATTGTTCTCTTTTCCATTTATTCCAGGATACGTTTTCTATATTTGTTAATATAGAGTGCGTTTTTGCCAAACGTCAACCAATGGATAATTTCTTAATCGTTAGTCTTAGACATATAGTTCCAATTGCAAACGTATTTAAAATTAGCTAAATAATTATGTTGGACACAATTTTGATCAAAAAATGCATTTCTGACGAATAAGTTACAAAATTTAACTTTTTATACAGCTTACGGTTCCTATTCCTATAAGTTATATTTGGAAAACAATCCTGAAGCTCTGATATATCAAATGAAAAAAATCATTTTTGTATGACCAAAACTCACCATGTTAGACTGGGAGCCGGCAGCACAGACAATCACCTTATCGAGTTCACGGATGAAATTCTATAATTAGTTAAATCTTGATTCGCATATTAAAACAAAATTGGTCTGCCAAGTCATATCTTGGTGGAAAACACCTGAAAAACCAATTTTAGCGGCTGACTCGTAGGTTTACCATTGTGTTTTCCTGCTACCAGTCCTTTATGTGTTCATACCTTTTGGTGCAGGAAAACACAATGGTAATCCTTCGAGTCAGCGGCTAAAATCGGGTTTTCATGTGTTTTCCACCAAGATATGACTTGTCAGACCGATTGTGTTTTAATATGCGAATCAAGATTTAACTAATCATAGAATTTCATCCGTGAACTCGATGAGGTGATTGTCTGTGCTGTCGGCTCCAGGTCTATATGGGAGTTTAAAATATGGAAAATTTTCGTTTTTAACATGGTGTACGAAGTGATGTGCGGTTAGATCGAAATCGTTCATTATTTCAAACACTGTGTTAAGTGCCAAATTTTTCCAAATTTGAAATTCGGTAGGTTTTGGTAGTACTAAAATAATTCCCCCCCCCCCCCCCCCACACACACACATGTCGGAACAGGAGGACTGGTTCACTAAATATAACTTATAGGACACAGGGACGTATAAAAGTTAAGTTTTGCAACGTCTTCAAAAATGCATTTTTTTTTTTTTTTTACACAAACGGCGTATAACATAATCCTTCAGCTAATTTTAAATATTTTTGAAATTTAAACTGTTTATTAAAGACTAACGTTTCAGAAATATCTATTAGCCAATGCTTAGAAGGGATATCTATACTGAATTATAAAGAAGTAAAGTTTGTTTGTTTGTTTGTAGTAGGTAATCTCTGGAACTACCGAACAAATTTCAAAAGTAATGATATCAAAATGATTGTGTTAATCCACGTTCGAACAATAGGCTATATCTTAAGTCGATGCCACTACCCCAAAGGGGGTATAGTAGCAAAAAACATTCAGGGTCCTTCCATAACACAAAAATGCGATTTTTGTGTTATAAAAGGACCCTGATTCATGAAATTTGGCATGGTATATATTTATTAGATGTAAATGATTTCTAAGAACATTTCTTTAAAATTTTGAAATTCAAAAAGCGTGAAAATGCGCAAAAAACGCTCTAAAAACGTTCTAAATGCCGATTTGTGAGCAATCTAAGGAAGAATCAAACTGATTTCAAATTTAGTGGTAGGAAATTGATGCTGACAACCTCTACTCTAACATATACGCTATTTCATGCCGGTGTCACAACCACCTCGGAGTTGCAGGAGCAAAAAACGTTCTAAATTGCGATTTTTGTGATCGGTAGGGGCTAGCAACTTGAAATTAGACATGGTACATATTTATTAGATATAAATGATCTTTAAGAACAGATTCGAAAAAAAAAAAAATGGAAATTTAAAAGGGGTGAAAATGCGCGAAAAGCGTTCTAAAAACATTGTAAATTGCGATTTCTGCAAAATCTCAGGAAATATCAATCCGATTTCAAAAGTAATGGTTGAAAATTGATGGTGGCAGTCCCTGCTCCAACATAAGCTATATTTTATGTTGCTGTCACTACCATCTGGGGGTTCCAAGAGCAAAACATGTTCTAATTTGCGTTTTCTGCACAACTGTGGGGTCTAACATTTTGAAATTTGGCATGGTAATTACTTACAAGATGCAAATGCTTTCTAAGAACCGTCGAAAGGAAATTCCAAATTTAAAAGGAGGAAGTGAACGAAAAGCGTTCTAAAAGCGTTCTAAATTATAATTTTCATACAACCTTAACAAATACCAAACCGATTTAAAAAATAATTGTGACAAATTGTTGGTGACAGAGCCTGCTCAAGCATAAGCTATATTTTATGTCTGTGCCACTACCACCAGAGGTTTGCAGGAGCAAAAACCGTTCTAAATTGCGATTTCTCTGATAAGGAAGAGACTAGAAGCTTTAAATATGGCATGGTAGTTACTTATAAAGTATAAATGCCCTCGAAGGACTGTCGAAAATAAAGTCAAATTAAAAAGGGGTGAAGCGAGGGGGAGGAGCGAAAAGCGTTCTGAAAAGTCCAAAATTACGATTTCTATGCAATCTCAGGAAATATAAACCGATTATAAAAGTAATAGTTGCGAATCAATGGTGACAGTCTCTGATCCTACACAGGCTATATTTAATGCCGGTTACTCTACCACCTGGGATTAGTAGGAACAACAAACGTTCTAAAAAAGACCTTTAAAAGCTTTCTAAATTACGTTTCTGTGTAATATTCAAACCGATATCAAAATTAATGTTGGCAAATTAATGGTGACAGTCCCTATTTCAACATAGCATTTTATGTTGAAAGAGGTGATAGACTGTTAGACAAGAAGCTTGGAATTTAACATGATGGTTAATTTTAAGATGGAAGATGATGGTTTCTAAAAAATTCAAAACTTCAAATGAATACTGAAATAAGCGTATTAATTGAGCATAAAAATTTCGAAGTATTTTTTTAAATTATTGTTTACTTAGTTTTAGTTCTTTTTATTAATTAAATTTTCATTTCTGCCTAATGCAGTGTAATAATGAAGTTTAGTCAAACTGTGTTTTAAATAATAACTTTTGAATTATTCCTAAATGTATAATTTCTTTTAATAAAAATTAGACATATAAATATCGCTTGGCATATTTCAACTTTTACGCGAGCAAAACCGCGGCGTTTGCTAGTATTTTATACTTTTTATAATATATGTAGAGTAAAATTTTTGATTAAAAAAATTCTTTAATTTTATATTGCATTTATTTTGTTATTAAATTATTTAAAAATGAACCGTTAAGTGGAGTATATCAAGCTATCATACTGATCTGGAGAAACAAGTCCTGCGAAAAGCAAGACACAGGCACTGATGTTGGGACGAATTTAAATTTTTATTTCTTCCGGCTAACGAGCCAATGGGCAAAATTGTAATGTTGTTTTCTCTGTATTTTATCTTAAATGCTAAAAAGAATTGATTTTTCTAACATTAAAAAAAAATTGATTACGTATATGAATGTAATCATTACGATTATTAATTATTACTTCTGTCATTAATATTGCATTATATCTTTAGAATTATATTAATTGAAATAATGCTTGTATTGCAGAGAAAACTGGAGCTTAGTTAACGTATTAAAATGGGCTTGTCAGTCAGGACTTATAAATGTGGAAACAACCAGGTTGCTAATAATAAAATACATATCTTCATAATTTATTACGCTGTTAAAACTTTTATTTAATGTTTATGTGATAGCACGTAGGAATGCTATTATTAAATTATCAATAGGATGTATTTTACACTTGATGTTCTGTTTAGGAAGGGGAGAGGTCTATGTTAATGTATGAAGTTTTTTTTTTTGGGGGGGGGGGATTTGCATAATTGGGTTTGGGGGGATGGTCGCCACTGTATGCACTGCATCCTATAAGACTTTACAGAAATATATTATAAAAAAACACTATTTTTAAAAGTAACAACATATTTTTACCCTTTCAAAGCTGAAAGGAATGTGGAATTAAAATTTACAAACAACGATTAACAAACATGTTACCAATGTACTTCGAGTTCTCGATGCTTAATGTCGATATTGGTAAAGAGAAAATTATATTACTTTGACGCAATCATATTAAATCTTTAGGTTTTATGACTGAAAATGCAATTTCAAAAAATATATATATTCACATTTTCTGAACTGAACTGCTTTAAGAATTGACACTCGTCAAAAAACCCTCTTTTTTTTCAGGAAATCCAGTTAATTTTTTTATTTTTTTTATTTTAAGGATGATAAAAAGTGTTTTTCGTAATCATGACGTCAATTATGACATGGATAACTTTGCAGCTCACATTATTGATATTTTCTATCCATTTTCTTTTTAACCTTTCTTTTTTAACTTCTTTCATTTTTAAATTAAAAACTAAATCTTTATGTTAACCGTGCGCAGACGATAAACCGTCAAATATTGATAATATATATATTTTAAATAATAAGAGTTGCTACCATTACTCAATTCCATTTTATTTCAACATCAGAGCATATCCGTTTTATTTTCCATATATGACATCACATTCGCTTCCTTTCTATACTTACTCAAAATCCATGCATCACGTATTATTAGAAATACTTGAAAATTTCCGTTTCATGTCTAATATGACGTCACATATTTTTAATTCTTCATTTATTTATTTCATTTTCTTATTTCACGTGAAAATCTTTCAACTGAATTTAATTATTGAGGCTAAATTATTGTTCCGTATTTTTATTTTTTGGCAACGAAAAAAGAATGATGGTTAAATTTTACAGGAAAATTGTCAATTGATTCTGTATAGAAAATAATGAAATTTTAAATTATTAAGAAAAATATTTGAATAAAATAAATGTAAAACAGCCTATGTTCATTTCGTGTTGATTATCTATATGCAAAGGTACACATACATTAATTCATCCATTGTGACGTTGACTTCATTCAAACTTTCAGACACATTTTTGCATTTATAATATTATAAGGAAAGGATACTAGCCCACCTGCTTCATGTTGACCGTGACCGGATAATAATTTTAAATAGACCTAAAATCAGAGTTGAATCCAGATTTTTTTCACATGAGGGATTTAGTGTTGGGGGCCTCATTGCCTTCGACAGCGTACACCCTCAGCTTTGTATGATTTTATATATTTAAACGAAAATCTGTCCAAACGAGCCTCGAGTTAGAGGCCCCATTGCCCTCCTCAGCGTACACCCGGAAGTGCTACGCACGTCTGCTTTTGCAAACGAACCTCGAAATTGTATGATTTTATATTTTTAAACAAAAAATCTTTCCAAATCCCTCATTCTCTTTTAAAACGCAGAATGATATCTCCGAGTATCTGAGACATATTACAGAGAGAAATCGCTCTCAAGAAAAAAATTGTAATATATTAACCCCCCCACCCAAAAATGAATGCAAAATTCTACCTGCAATTACCTTAAAACGCGAATTGATATCGAAGGCATTAAAAAGTGTCTCTTGCAATTGCGATAAAAGAATTCAAGAAAACGTTTTTTTCAAATAGTAAATATACATATTTTTTTAAATGAAAGATACCGTTGAAAAGGTATTTTTTATATTTCCATCCAGGATACGGGGATGGAAGTATAAAACTGCAGAAAAAAGGGAAAATGTAGAAAATAATATGAAATCGACTTTCATATACATATTTTTTGAACTAGTTACTACTAATATTTTTTTTAACAAGAGAAGATTACAAACGAGAAAGTAGCAAGAAAACGCTTTTACTTTTTTATTTATTTATTTATTTATTTATTGTAACACCATAAGGGACCCGACGACTGCGATTCAAAATGCAGAAAAAAGGAACGTTTACTTCTCCTGTGCTTGAAAAAAATCACTAGTTGCACATATGCGGAAGCGATCTTAACTCCGGCTAACTACTGAAAATTGAAGCTCGTATATTAGGGTTTTTAATTAATATCTTAGCTATATCAAAACACGAAAAAAATCGAGTCTCGGGTGCATTCAGACCTGTCTTCGTCTATCCCTTTCCAAATTTGCAGACCTCTACGTGCGATAGATGTCCAAAAATTAGAAACACATATATACACACAGAGGGAGAGAGAGAGACAGGCAAAAACCTTCTTATTTTAATATATATATATATCTTATTTCTTAAAATAATAATAATGTTATTATTGTAATTTTTTGTTTAAACGTACTACCTAAAAAACCCCGCAAATGCCTTAGTCTTGTAATTTCTATAATGTTATGACACCAAATATGAAAATAAAATACACATGCTAAAAGTGGTTACAGGAAAGATAACAGCTTAAAAAACCTTTTAATAAACAAACCAACTAGTTTCATACACGCAAAAAATAATAATTCTCAAGGTCTCTAATGATGTAAAAAACTATTTTCGCATGAAATTTTAAATATGTACTTGAGATTTATTTTTTCTTATTTTTTTAATTTATGCAACATCTCTCGCCCAATTCTAGGTCACTCAAAAGAGACTGATTCATTGCATATGCTCTTGTTGCACATGTAGATTTCTATTGATTCACGGATAATGAATGGGTAATAAAATCTAGATGGATAAATTATTTTACTATTTTTTAAATTAATCTGTAAAGGCTCTGTGCTGTGTAGTCTGGCTAAAGCTGTAGTTTTTTGTTGTGTTGCTAAATGTTATTTCATCCGCATTTTAAACTATATATTTGCCATTCCTATTTCTATACAGGGTGCCCAGTATCAATGGAGTCCAATGACTATTTCCTAAACCGCTAGGCGTAAACATATAGTTCTAATTAAAAAGATGTTTTAAATGAGGTAAAGAAGTATAAAAAAATCGATTAGGGTCAATAAAAACATTTCTTAAAAAATACAAAATTTAAATTTTTATGCAGTCCCTCGATCCTATAACTTATATTTAGTAAAAATATCCTATTACACCAAGAAATAAGACAAAAAAGTCTCATTCTTCCACGATTAAAACTGAAAGAGTAATAAGTGTTTAAAGTTGAAGCATCTATTTAGCTGCGAAATACGGGTCATTCACAAATTTACTAGAAATATAAATAACCCTCAGGTATAAAAAAATAATAGTTGAGAGTAAAATTAACATTACAATGAAAATTTGAAATCTATTTTCATTCTGAAATATCAAAGAAAAATGTACACTCGTGGAAAAAAAAAGTAAACACCCCCTACTAACTCCGCAACAAATTATCGTAGAATAAAGTTACTGGTACCGAACGATTTTAAATAAGGTCTACTTTTAAATGATGTATATAAAATTTGCTAAGGGGGCCATCAACATATTAAAGCGAACCATAACTTCATTTTTTTCAATGGCAATACCCAATTCTGACAGCATAAATGAACTCTACAACCTTCAAATAGCCTAAAAACAAATTTTTATGCAATTCGTACCATAAGTTTCCGAGAAAATAATTATTTTAAAACGAGCGTATTTTAAGGGCTGTATCCAAATTGAAGTTGGGTTCTCGATTGCTAACCGAGAGAGCCGCCTTCTTGATCAAGGCACCTTAAGCAGTCAATGAAGTCTGTTAGATAACAAGGCAGCAGAAGAAATTTCAAAATATCTACTCACTTCAATCATAGACGGCCCCTTAAACCATCATTTTGCCGTTTTTTAAGCATAATTTGAAAACTACATGGAAGAAAAATGTGAAATTTGGGATTTTCATAAAGCAGGACGTAATAAATCTAAATCCATCAAAAAAATTGTAGTTTGCAATTCATAATTTTTTCCAATATTAATTTCATAATTCATAATTCATATCATAAAATTATAAAAATTGCAAATTCAGCGTATTTATGTTTGGGCACATTAGTTTTATTTCTAAACAAAAAATTAGCACATTAGGAGCATAATTTCAGAAGATATAAATAAAAATATGAAAATGTAATTTAACATTAGAAGCACTAAATTTTGAATGTTTATAATTCAAAAACTTATCATTCAAATGACTTGAAATTTGGTGTCTAGGCATATTTTGAACCGAAGATTTGAAATATCTCGTTAAAATTGGGTATTGCTATTGAAAAAAATGAGGTTTGAGTTCGTTTTAATATGTAGATGACCCCCTAAGAAAATTTTATATACGTCATTTAAAAGTAGACTTTATTTCAAATCGTTCGGTACCAGTAACTTCCGTCTACGATAATTTGTTGAAGAGTTAGTAGGGGGTGTTTACTTTTTTTTTCCACGACTGTACAACTTGTACTAAAAAGAAAAGTTAATAAAATAACACAAGTTTTGTTAAGTGATGTGATGAAAAGCAACAACTGCAGTTCTTTACAAAATGATACATATTTTAGAATGCTATTATATTATCTAATCTAAAACTTAATTAATAAAACTTAAAGTTATCTTAAAACTAGCTCGAAGTGACTCCCTTCGGCTGCAATGCAGAAATGTACACGCGAAATAAATCCTTCTAATAGTTCTTTTCACTTTTCCTATATGTACACAATAGTTCTATTCACTTTTGTGTACGATCCCTCGAAGCACGGTCTAACTCATCTGTGTTCAGATGCAGAAAATTGGCAATTCAAAGTTTCATTACTCGGTCAATTTTAGAGTTAGATGAATAGGACTTTTTTGTCTTATTTGTTATTGTAATAGGAAATTTTTACTAAATATCACTTATAGGTCCGGGAGACCGTATAAAAATTTAAATTTTGTAACTTTTAAAGGAATGTTTTAATTGATCGAAAAGACTTTTAAAGTAATTTTTTATCTAATTTAAAACATTTTTGTAACTGGAACTATATGTCTATGACTAACGGTTTAAAAATTAGACATTGGACACCGTTGAGAGTGGACACCCTGTTATAATATTGCAATATTCCATCGGCTTTGGTGAACGGGTTTTCATATAAACCCGATTAGTTGATCATCAGGCTCTTTGAATGTATCTTAAAGATTATGGCTTTTAATTTTAGAACGACAGGTTCTGAATTTACTAAGTTTATATTTCAATCTTTCGAAAAACCTAGGAAAATACTGTAAAGCAGATATTTTGTTCCTTGAAGTTTCTTTTCTTCTTTATCATATTCAGAAATTATCTATTTATAATGTTTTCTTTATACAAGTTATTTCTTGCAATATCACGTATTTTATTTAGTTTACAGGTAAACTGATGAGAAGCATAGACTGTGAAAGCTCTCTTAATGTAATGTCTAAATGTAGAAACTTTGTAAGAAAAAAAGTGATTCACCATTTTGCGGGTTAGTGTATGGGTTAGCTATTGGTTTTCTATAAACACTACGTTCCATGCTGTAGTGATTTTTGATTAATCATACATCCAAATAGGGGAGTGTTTCATTCTGATCAACCTCCAAAGTAAAGTTAACTATAGAATCAAGGTTATTAGTCTAATGTAAGCAAATCAATATAACCTTGACTAGATTTTGATCTAAAGTAGGTGATTTAATTATATGTTAACAAAAAACATCTAATTTAAAAGCGTTATTTTAGAAGTAGAAATAAATACTTATGTTAATCAGTTGTGGATATAAATATCAGCAATTTTAAAGTATGCATTTCCCATGTCTTTCTTTCTTAAAATTGCCGTAACAAATGACGAATTCTTGCTAAAACTGATTTTTTTTAATACATAAATAACTGAAAAAGCTCTCAACGAAAACAGAATTTTTCCAAAAATCTCAAAAATGAACTAACAGCGCAATGTTGTAAAATATTTTTAATTTAAAGAAAGTCCTCCTTATGAGGTGAGAAAGTTTTATTTGTCTCGTAGAAATGGAACTTGCCTAAAAGTCACGAAAATGAATTAACAGCGCAACAATTCACAATGCTGTAAAAATAAAAGATTCTCATAGTGAGTCGAGAAAGTTTTAGTTGTCCATAAGACAACAACACTGGTCCAGAGACTTTTTTTAGGTAGATTTCGTATGAAATACTACCTATTGGGATCGTTCCTATGTTGGAATTTCTGAAAATTTTTTGCGGATCTACACCGATCATGACCCCTAGAACCCAAAACCACCCTCAGTAAAAAACTTTATCTATCTATCTATCTATCTATCTATCTATCTATATATATATCACTTTCTTCTGGACACGATAACTTTCGTAATTCTGCACCAATCTCTTCCAAACTGATACATAAAATCAATGGGCATAAAATCTCGGGCAAGTTCGTTAATGGGCAAAATCGGACCAAGAGGATGGAAATAGGGAGGTGTTTTGTGAAAACAGAAAACCCCCATAACTTCTTAATTTTTGTACATATCAAATCAGTTTAAAGTTTTTATTACTTCTAAAAATAGGGCCAAAAATTTATGTATCACAGTTTTTTGATAAAGTTAAAAATGGGCTCAAGGGGCGCAAAAAATAGGGTTTTTGGGAGAAAAAAATTCATAACTTCGTCAATTCTCAAGATATCAAATCCAATTAATTTTATTATAAATCTCCTTAACATTATCTACAACTTTTATATTCACAAGTTTTTGATAGGACCAATTCGTACCGCAAAAAAAAAAAAAAAATTAAAAACGAAAACAAAAAGGGGGTTTGAAGAAGAAAAAAATCCATAACTCCGTCAAATATAAAATCCCCATGAATTTATCATATATCTTCTTAATATTGTATACAACATCCATATAGACAAGTTTTGGATAGTACCAATTCTTACAGCAAAAAGAAATTAAAAATACATAGCGGTTGAAGAAAAAAATCATCTTAGTAAGGGTGTATTCAAATCCAAACTGCTTATTTTCGTACTCATTTTTAAATTCATTTTTGCTCTCAAAGGCTTCCAATTGGTATGTTTTCTTACTCAGAAACTATATAATGTACCGTAATGGTCGATTTTTTGATAGAGGCAGAATATATTTTTAAAAATGTTGTTAAAAAGGGCATTTTGAACCGAATTTACCAAAGCGGATTGTGTTGTGTTGTGTTGGGTTGATTTTTGACGGCCAATTATCTACACGAGGGATATAGGCCCGGGGGGAGTGCCCTCCGTGGGGGTCTTTCTAAGGGAACCTAATCCGTATTAACGCATGGAAGATCCACGGCTCGAAGAAAACCACGAAAACTCCGAACGATTAGGCCGACGGGCGCGATTGGGATCGAACCCAGCACTTCCCGTCTACCAGCTTCGAGAGCAGAACCTCTCGGCCACTGGTGGGGAGCGGATTGTGTTGGAAAAATCATTGTATTAAGGATGCATTCAAATCCAAACTGCTTATTTTCTGACTGATTTTTAAATTCATTTTTGATCTCAAGCGCATTTAATTGGTAGATTCGCTTATTCAGAAACTATATAATGTACCGTAATGATCGATTTTTTGATAGAGGCAGAATGTATTTCAAAAAATGATGTCAAAGTGGGCATTTTGAACGGAATTTCCCGAAGCGATTGTGTTAGGAACGAAAAATATTGTCCTTCTGAGAAAATAATTGTTTATATATCAAGTTTTAATTAATTGAACAAAAAATAAAAACACAGGTCGCTTATAAATCTCTTCAAAAATCACGTCAGCAAGTTTCATATTTTTTTTAAATTAAAAATGAATCTGGAATTATGCCAGAAAATTTCGAGTTCTTGAGAATGGAAAAGTATTTTTTTTTAATACCGCTCTAACATGATTCTGATAAAACCAGCTATTATATAAAAATGAAATAAAAATTCGTCAAAAGCGGCCAGATAAAATTGTTAAAGTGGATTTATCTCTAATCATGATTTAGTTTTTGTTTGTGAAATTAGTATATTTGACTTCGAAATCTACCTCTGCTTGTAGGCCGGGCCGGCAGGGATTTTTTTCGAAGTGCTATTTTTATTTAGAATCCAAAAATTATTCAAAAATGACATTTTGTAGCGGTAAACTATTAATAAACTTCAAATTGGACTCGTTTATAAATATTCCATTGCCATAATATTATTTTTAGCTAAACGATAATATTTTTTTTTATGTGAATACAATCGGACTTGTTATAGAGAATTCCACAGGACAACCAAAATCTGTTCGCTATAATGAAATTTTCTTACAACGAATAGGGGAGACTGGGGAAATTAAATTTTTTCACCTAAAAAAAATGTTTATTTTTTAATAGTAAAAATTCTAAAGCTGAATCACGATCTTTAGTATCTGTATAAATTTATCCGTAATCATAACTGTAAAGTAAGTATACATAAAAAAAAAAATTCTTTCGACCTCTGTACGGTGACGGGATTACCCAGGATACTGGGGTAATTCCGCCACTGTATCGGGGTAATGACGCCACTCTTTAATGACCTAGTAAATACATAAAATGGATACTAGGTTGGTTGTTGGTTGTATTTATGACGGCCAATTATCTGCACGAGGGATATAGGCCCAGGGGGGGGGGGTGCCCTTCGTGGGGGTCTTTCTAAGGGAACCTAACCCGTATTAACGCTTGGAAATCCAAGGTTCGAAGAAAACCACGAAAACTCCGAACAATTAGGCCGACGGGCGCGATTGGGATCGAACCCAGCACCTCCCGTCTACCAGCTTCGAGAGCAGAACCTCTCAGCCACTGGTGGGGCAATGGATACTAGGACACACACAACCTACGGAAAATATTTAGAAAGCAATAATTTACCAAAATAATGAATAATTACAATGTTCCTTAAGACAGATTTTTTAATGTACTAAGCTTACAATTTAACTCAAACTGGAAAAGTCGCCCTTTGTCATGGTGGCGGCATTACCTCGAGAGGGCAATATAGCGGAAATCCCCCAGAAAAGCGAAAGAAGAACCGAACTTGTTCAACAAATTACATCAAAATGTCGGCGAATGCATGTAGATTACGGTTAATATTATCTTGAGTACCTAATGTTAAAATAAAAGGTGTTTACCTCTACTCATTTGAAGCTCCAATATAAGAAGCAAATGGATGAAAACTAAATTTTTCACTAGAATAAGCGAACGACGTACAACAAAATCATTCTCACTCTAGGCATTGTTTCTATTGTTGGCCACTATAGTGCAGCCGCATTCACTATCTCAAACTGCCATTAGTTTTTAAACAAGGCGGGGTGGCGGCATAACCCCGAGTGGCGCCATTCCCCCGGTCTCCCCTATTATTTCGTTACTGATAATTCCGACGGGAAATGAAAAAAATATTGTAACGGAATTTCCGTTTTATCAAATTTTGCTCTAACGGAATTCGACTGTATGTCGATTACTTGCATAATTATGATAGTTTTCTCAAATTATTTTGCTTAAAAAAGCATAAATTATAGTCTAAAATATTGCCTAAATTAATACTAGAACTTACTTTTTATTACAAATTAAAAAAAATTTGGCCTTCTTAAAATGAAACTCATCATTTATATAATATTTAAAAATATAAAAAAAATTAGCTTAACAATATAAAAATCTAATTATAAAAAACAACTTTTTGACTATGTAAATCGATTACTTTAACATGCATCAATTATAAACGAATGAATTCGAAAACTATTTTTCTTTTCTGTTTTACAACATATCTTTCCAAATAGGGCAAGGACCTACTAAAGATACGACGAAATGCGGCGTTCTATTTCTTAATCAATGAATGCATACTAAAAAAAGTCATTTGAAAAAAAAAAAAAAAAACAAAACAAAAAAAAAAACCCCACATAAATAAAAATAAACAAACAAAAAAAAATTATCTGATAAGTATTTATCGATGACATTATATGTGAAATTAAACGTTACTTTGTATCACTATTAATAGTTGATTAACATCTTGTATTATAAATGATGTAAGAATGCATTCAAGGTACTCTTAATTGGTCTCAACCACTGCTCAACCACTCTTAATTGGTAGCAATAATAATAATAATAATAATAATAATAATAATAATTTCGAGATAATACCTATTTTTATTTCTGCAAAGATTTTGGCAAATTTTAAAAATTGAAAAATATGGAAGAAAATTTTAATTTAATATTTTAGTGACATGATTGCTTCAAACATATCAGATGGTACCACCATGCATGTGGTACACCTTTAAGATTATAGATTGATTTGGAAATAACAGAACACAACTCAATATTATTAAACAAAAGCATGTCCGTGAGTAAAGCTGGTGTCATATTGATGGCGGCAATATCTGAATAATAAATTTCTTTTTTTACTGCCAATTTTTTATCTTCTAAACATCGGACAATTTCAATTTTTAGACCGTCGAATACGGGGAAAATGTTCTTTCAATTACAATTTGTTTGAAAAGTGCATCTCAATTTGCTAATATCTTATGGGTTTTAACCCTTTATGCTCCGACGATACTTTAAAGTGCCATTAAAATAACTTGTTATAAAATTAATTTAATACATCGATTAGTAGTAATACAGTTTAGAATGAGTTATAGATACTTTACTTATCTTGTTCCAAAAGCATTATTGGTTGCACAAAATAAAAATATTTTTAAAGGATGGTTTTTTTTTTCATTTGCATCTTTTCAGATTTCTTCACGTTGAAAGATTGTGAGGGGAAAGTTCCAGTTCGGAAATATTTCTATATTTTTATTTTAAGCACATTATATTTGCATGTACATTTCCTAATTCTATAAAATACTAAAAATAATAATAATAAATAATAAAAGATTTGAGTGGAGTTATAAATATCAAGTGGCCATAAACTCGTATTCTATATACTTATTTGAATAGATCTTGATTAAAATATCCAATATTTACAAGAAAGGCTGGGATTTTTACAGACGTGGCCGGCCAAGTGCGCGACCGTAACCATGGGTAGGCTGAAATCGTCTGTCCACACAAAGGATTTGGGACAGTATTTAAGCAGAAATACTTGCTGAGTAATCTACTTACTCACAAGGGAATTGTGCAACGTGGCTAATTATGTGGCATACCAAAAACTGCTGACACAATCCTTTTCCTTGTGACACAACTTTTGCTGCTCAGCTACGTTAAGTGCTGACCTGGCCTGTTGCTAGGCGTGTGCTGTTTCTGGATGACTCTGGATGCATCACTGCTCTCGGTCAGTGATCCAACCCATCTCTGACATAAATATTGCACAAAATCCCTATAAATTTAAATGTAATTAATTAATTTTAATTGACAAAATTCATCTAAAATGTATTAAATAATTGTGTAAATCTTCTAATGTAGTTTCAAAAATTCACGAAAAATGCTTCAGAAGGTAGATGAAATTTTCATGAATTCATAATTTGGGACAAAGGATTAAAATAATTTCAAAGCGGGAGTTTCTTTTAAACCTATCTCTAGTGCTTGCAGCCTGATTACGAGAGATTAACCCGTTTGCACAAAAGCAAAATAAATAGTTCAGCCTTTTTTACCCGACTGAAAAGAAGGGTTATGTGTTTCACGCGTATCTGGGTATGTGGATTTCTTTATACCCTCGAAACATCCCAACGGCTGGATGGATTTTAATGAATGAGGTCTCTATCAATTCGTCTTAACGGCCCGATGGTTATAGACTAGGTTTTGTTTTTATAAATTCAAAATGGAAGTAGAGACGAAAACAAAATTACGCACCCTATTGAGTGGCATATCATTGGATAGGTCTTTCAAAATGAAGACGATGTTTTATTGACTATTTTACAGTCAGAAAATCCGTTAAAATATTATACAACCTGGAAGTTGTGTATGTAGGATCTCTAGCTTTACTGAAACTCTAACCATCATAAACATCTATAGACCTCATCAAAACAGTGTTTATAAATAGGAACTAACAATTAAACACAACTTAAAAGTCATCGATACAAGTAAATAAAAAAAAGTAAGTAATATAAACAAGTAATATAATTAAAAAAAATAAGTCAATTCCTACTTAGGTCAATAAGAGAATTTTATTTTCTCCCATTCTTCTTTCCTCTTGAGTGGCGCTTTAAATGCCTTGATCAAGAGGAGGGCTCTCTCGGTCTTAAAATACCTTGATCAAGAAGAGGGCTCTCTCGATTATTGTAAATTAATTAATTTAATTTAATTAATGAATTAATATTTGAAAAAAACTGGATTGACATCAAACGTCATCCACTACAAGTTTAAAAAAATTTATTTGAGCTTGATTGGATGAATAATAAGTATTTTATCAACGATTGAAAATTTGAACAAGATATATATATAGCGAGAGTGTGAGTAGTAGTAGGTATTGAAAAAAAAATAGTTTCACATTGATGAGAAATAATTAATTAGTTCGTTTTTCACGCAGTCGGGTTTTTGATTTTTTAAATTTAATTGTTTATTCCATCTAATATTCCATAACTAAATTAAAACTTCATCAATAAATAAATGAAAAATATATACTATTTGTATTTTATCCACAAATTTAACCGACATGTAATCAAACTCCGCGTTTAAATCACTGAAATTATTAGTATCAAAAAGGCTGTTGTAAGTAAAGAAATCTTAGGCGATTGCTTCGGATATTAAATCCAGGCATGTGGCTAGTACGAAAATATCGCTTTTAATAAATTTAAAATCTTTATTTGAATACAATATTGATATTCTTCATATACAAATTCTTTTTGGTGTTATTAGTGAGCATTCTAAAAAATTATTATATTTCAAAAATCTATTAGAGCTTTCAATTAAAAAAAAAAGGTTTACGCCATATTTTTTATTGAAAATGTTTGTGTTAAAATGTTTCTGTCTTCTGTGTTTGAAAAAATTGCTTTGTAACCCGTAAACCCGGGTTGGATCTAGTGTTTCCAGGTGTCTCGCGTAAATCGGGGCGTCCAATATACTGACACCAGTATTTTAAAGTAATTTCCTTCGCCTTATCTAATGGCAGAATTATCTGCGATTTAAGATGGCGAAATAAACTGTAAGAAATTAGTGCTGTACAGAGAATTTGGAGCCCTGATTTACGCGAGACACCCGGCAGCACTAGTTGGATTCCCTAGTTAAGGTCAAAGTTGAAGTGCTTTGAGTGTAACATTTCGTATTATTCTATAACACTATAGTTCATTATTATTAAAGTTATTTATTAAACATATAAGAAATTAAGACAATATATATAGATAGTAAATACTGGATCATCCAAGTTACAGCTTATAAGCAACATCGCGGGTTACATTTTATGAAAATCAACTCAACATTGTCGTTGCCACTTACACATAACAAAATAATAGAAAACGATTACATTTAAAGTTAAATACATATGTCACATTCTCCCTTTTATTCAACATATTTACTTAAATAAGCAGAAAGCTTACTTACACGACAAGATTTAGTTTTATAAATATTTTCAGTAACTGAACTAGTACTAGGTAAATCCTGATTATTATTATCATTATACTATTTATCATAAGATGAACAGTCACTTGAAAAAATATCCTGTTCATAATTATCATCTAAATCAAAATCAAAATTTACATTTTTGTTTAGAGGTTCATCTACTGTTGAAAGAGTTAAATATTTTCTATTTCTGTAATAAATATTACCTGGATCTGTTTTGATTTTGTAATATTTAGGATTGTTAGCTTTTGACAGGACTATGGCAGGTTTCCAGTTTTTGTTTTTGATATCTTGTACAAATATCCTATCTCCTTTTTTTAACGGTTTAAGTTCTTTAACATTTCTATCAAAATAATATTTCTGCTTGTTTTGTTGTTGTTTAAGTCTAAGGACAATATCTTTTTCAATTTTTGGATTTAGTAAATTTTTGCTAATGGGCAACTTAGTTCTTAACACTAGAACCGCCGGAAATTTTACCCAAGTGTTATAAAAATATTTTACACCAGAATTTTTATTTAAAACAATTTAGCTTATTTATTTAACTTATTTCCCTTTGGTGCATATTTAACTTATTTTAGAAAGAAATTTCTGGTTCGAATCGAAATATTTTTATTTGGTACTGGTCAAAATGACCGCTATGGCGGTTCTTGTGTTAATCTGCGGTTAAATAGTAGTTGAGCTGGTGATAAACCTAAACCTGTTAGGACTATTTCTATATTCAAGCAAAGCTACTGTTTGGTTTTTTTGTTTTCCTCATTTGCCTTTTTGAGTAAAGTTTTAGCAATACCTACAGCTTTTTTGACATCTCGTTACTTTGAGAATGATAAGGGCTACTGAAAGATGGTTCTATGTCCCATTGTTTAGCAAAATTCTTAAACTCAAAACTATTAAATGGATTGTTATCACAAACAATTGTTTCTGGAATTCCAAATCTGGAAATAACATTCTCCAAAATTACAATGATATCACTGATATTTTTACTATTAACCTTTTCCACCTCAATCCATTTTGACAAATAATCAACTATAATGACATAATTTATCCCATTAAAAAACATTAAATCCACTCCTATTTTCTGAAAAGGCCTATCAGGAGTACTATAAGGAAGCAATGGTTCATTAGGTAGAGTTTTGCGAAATTTCATACATATCTCACATTTTTGTACAACATTTTCAATGTCTTGTGAGAGACCAGGCTAAAACGTAATTTCGCAGGCTCTATTTTTGTATTTTTCAATACCTAAATGAGATTCATGAATTAAGGACAGCATTTCAGGCCTTAGTGTTTTAGGGTCAATTATTTTGTCATTCATAAATAACAAACCTTCAGTAAGGTGCAAATCATTTTATAATTTATGATATTTCTTTAAATTACTTGCAATTTTCTTTATATGAGGCTATCCCTCCTTACAATAACTCATGATTTCTTTAAGTTCCTCATCCTCGCCAAGCGCCTTTTTAAATTGTTCTACTCTGTGAATACTCATTGGAAGATACTTTGCGATTGAGTGTACTGTTTGGAACATTTCGGGGTCATCTTTAACAGCATCTTTGATAAAAGCTCGAGATAATATATCTGCAATATACATATCTTTACCTGATAAGTATTTAACCTCATAGGTATACTTTATCAATTTAAGAAGCATTTTCTAGAGGCGATTTTAAATTTTGCTAATTGGCTTTTCAACAATTGCTGTTAAAGGTTTGCGATGAGTTTGGACCATCACTTTATGACCATTTACAAAATTGTGGTATTTTTCAAAGGCAAAAGCTATAGCTAAAAGCTCTTTCTCAATTTCTGCATAGTTCTTTTCAGTATCTGTAAGGCTTCTAGAAACAAAAGATTCATGATGACCTTTTTATAATAAACAGACACCCATCCCATCTTTAGAACTATCACACAGTATTGTTATTTTTTCGAGCTATCAAAAATTTTTAGAACGGGAGATGAACTAATCAACTTTTTAATGTTCTCAAATGCCTGCTCTTGTTCATAAGACCAATAAAAATCAACATTATTTTTAACACTCTCAAAGGAGCTGTAATTTGGGATACAGTTGAAATAAATTTTGATAAAAAAATGGATCATGCTTAAAAATCTCCTCACATCTTTTTTATTTTGAGGTTAATCAAGTTCATTAATTGCCCTAACATGAGATTTATCAACCATAACATCCTTTTCTGAAATTAATAAGCCCATATATTTTACTTCCTGCACTCGAAACTGAAGTTTATCAGAATTAAACTTAACGTTATTGGCTTTAGCTCTCTCTAGTACTTCAATTAGTCTTCTATCATGTTCGGCCTTAGTTTTTCTTCTCGCTATGAAATCATCAAAATTAATTTCTACTCCCTATATGCCACTAAATAATTTTTGACTACGTTTTAGGAACACCTCAGGAGATGATGAAACACCAAAAGGTAGCACATTAAATTTAAAACGCCCAAATGGAGAGTTGAATGTGCATAAATAAGAACTCTCTTCATCCAAAGGAACCTGCCAAAACCCCTCTTTTAAATCTAGAACAGTAAAATACTCATTTCCTTTCAATCGACTAATGATTTCCTCATTCGATGGGATTATATGGTGCTTTCTTTTAATAGCCTTGTTTAAATTCCTCGGATCTAAGCAAATACGTAACTTCCCATTAGGTTTTTCTACTACAATTAAGCTATTTATCCAATCAGTAGGTTTGTTTACCCGTGATGTAGTACCTCTTGTCTCTAAATCAGCTAACGTATCTTTTAACTCATTAATTATAGCTAGGGGATCTCGTCCAGGAGGGTCAATAACAGGCATGACATTTTTTTAAAAATCTATATAATAAGGGTCACCTGAAAACTTGCCAAGACCTTTAAATACTTCATCATACTTAGTCAAAAACTCATCTTTACCAGAAATTTCATTATTATCAATTCTCTGTATTAGATTTAACAATTTACAAGCATTTAATCCTAAAATAGGTCTAGAATCAACATCAACAATAATAAAATTTAACTTAACAATCTTACACTTATCTGTTGAACATAATAAAGTTACCTCGCCTTCCAGATTTAGTTTGTAGTTACCATAAGATACTAGGACAATTTTAGTTTCACTTAAATTAGAACATTCAAATAATTTAAACTTATTAAATACACATAAAGGTAATATAATAACTTGTGCTCCAGTATCTAATTTAAAGTTAATCAGTTTATTGTGAATTGGAATATTTTTACACCATACAGTCTAACTAGAGTTATAGTTATAGAGTTACTAGTCTATATATAAACTCGACAGTTCTTGGGCACACTCTGTAACATTATGCTGAATCTGATCAACATTTCGGTGTTTGTTGTTATTGGAAACTTTTTTCTAGTTTTACTGCACATTGTGGCAAAATGATGCTTTCCTATGCAAAGATTGCATAATTTATTAAAAGCTGGACATTCACATTTCTTATGAGATCTTCTTCAATTTGAACAATCAAAAACACCACTCTTTGCAGACTGAAAACCTCGAGCAGCACTCTGGAAACTATTTCTTTTAAATTTTACCGAATCTACATCAGATTTTTGATCCAGAATACATTTAATTTCCTCCTTGCTGACTTCTGAAGCGCGCACAAACTCTGTGGCTCGTTGAAGGGAAAGTTGAGGCTCTCTGAAATGTCATTCCTGGAGGGATTTATCTTGTATTCCCAGAACAATTCTGTCCCGAATGAGAGAATATTCTTGATACCCAAACTCGCAAGATGAAGCCAATGTCTTTAGTTGAGTCAAATAGACATCTAAAGTCTGACCCTCTAATTGGGTGCAACTGAAAAATTTGTAGCTTTCGAAAACCACTTTTATTCTTGGTATATAGTGATCCTCAAATTTTTTTACTATAGGATCAAATTTATTTTTTTTAAGAGCTTCCTCATCAAATTTAAAGGTGTTAAAAATAGGTACACCTTCATCACCTAGAAGATTTAGAAGAATGGCGATTTTCGTCAGATCGTTTTTACTGGATTTCTCGGAAGCGATCAAAAAAGTCATGAATTTCTCGAACCATTTATTCCAGTTGTCTGCCACATTAGCACTAGAGAAATTCATTTCTTCTGGAGGCCTAAATGTCTCAATGATTTTCGCTGATTTGTGGACACTGAAAGTTCCACATTGTAAGAGAACACGAAATTTCCATTTCAGGCCGTTACTGACAATCATTATCCATCGGCGCGATTATTGTTCGCCTGACACCATGTATCATTTCGTATTATTCCAGAACACGATAGTTCATGTAAAGACTTGGACGATCTCACAATATTCACTGCAGAAAACCCTCAGTGGCACAGATTCACTATATAGGAAAATCTAACGTGTTTCCAAAACAGAGCAAAAATATAGCTAAGTTCACTAATCTGAACGGTAAGATAAAACGAACCAGTCGATCACCATCGGTCTACTACGTTTGACAGTCTACGACAGTTCGCTAATGCAAAGGATAGCCGGTAGTGTCTTTGATGCACTGCGTGAGAAATAGCAAACACATTTTCCCACGAGAAGATTTCCTCTCGCAGGCTCCGTGTGCAAAGATGAAGGCGGCCCCCTGGCCGACCACTCAGTGAACCGGTGTCAAAGATTTTTGACAGGAGAAGACGGCGAGTGGCTGAGAAACTTACTATTGTTTTGGAGCAAGATAATTTGAATATATAGGAGACGAGGATGATTTTTAGTTAGTAAATTTCTAGACTCCAAAGAGAGTTGCATTCAGGTTGAATCTGAAATGGGGAGGTAAAATCTCTCCGGGGTGAACTCAAGGTTTCACGGGCAACCGACCCGGGTGGAATAACAGCCGAGATGACTAAGGGACGGCATCCAGGCCGGTAACAGATAAAAGGTAATCTGCGGTATTGGTACAGTGTGCCATAGCAGTACAGAGATCTTTATCTCTAGAAAGAACAATCTTCTACTGATTATTAATAAACCTCAAAGGACATATATCAGCTAACCTCTTAATTGCAGTGAAGCAATATTCAGTATTTTTCTCAAAGGGACTTATGCAACAAGCTGCCACCTTCTCATAAACTTTGTTTTGACGTTGAATCTAATCATTTCAACATTATAATTTGTTGGGTTGTATATAACTACCCATTATTTAGCCAAGAGATAATTTGTTTATCTTAGCAAATAAAATCTTTTTGTCTTGAATCTAAATGAATATTGGTTTTTATGCCTTCGAAGTAATACCGCTTTCTTAGAATTTTGCACATTCATTATTATTACAGGGTTCGTACGGGTCCTTGAATTTCCAGACTTAGAAATTCTTCGGTACCAGTATTTTATTATGGAAAATCTCTCCTTAAATAAGCCGAAATTTCGTCCATTTAAACTAGATTTATATTTCTATAAAAAAAAAATTCTGATATATTGCCTTGAAAATAACGGTAGCCGTACGAACCCTGTATTAAAGTTAAACATATAAGAAATTAAGACAATATATATACAAGGTGGCCATAATTAAACTGACGGTACTCAGAGTGTTCTGTAGTGCGATCTAATTGCAAGAATGGCGCCAAATTTTGTAGGAAGATTAAACAAGACGGGGGACGAAGGATTCCGCGAAAAAAAAATTAGTTCCAAAAATCAACGCCAGGGGAATATGTGGCGCTGTGTATTCGAAAAAGAGAGTTTAAAAAAAGAAGAATAAATACTGAAATAAAATTACCGTTTATTTAGCACATCCAACTCAGGTTTGATGTGGCCGCCGTTTTTGTGGACCACATATTGCATTCTGTGCACAGCATTTAAATCAGCAGAGAATAACATGTCTGCAGGAATCTCCGATACAGTTCGCGATATGTTATCCTTCAACGTAGCCAGAATCTGGACACCTCCGTGATAGACCTTGGACTTTAGGTAACCCCATAGCCAAAACTCGCAGTGTATTAGATCAGGGGACCAAAGTGGTCCTGCAGTTGGAAAACAGCGGCTAATGACTCTTTCTGTTGTGAATTTCTATCGTAGCAGCTGCTGTACCCACAAAGCAATATGTGGCGGGGCTCCATCTTGCATGAAAATGATTTTCTCCAGGCACTGTCTTTGCTGAAGTGCCGGAATAACAAAGTTGTTTAGCATTTGGCGATATTTGTCTCCGGTAACAGAACAAGTTACAGGTCCTGTCTGAGTAATGTTCTCATAGAAGAATGGATCTATGATCATATCTGCTGTGAAACCACACCAAACATTTATCTTTGGTGAATGCAAAGGAATTTCTTTGAATGATCTTGGTGACTTGTTATCCCAAATTCGGCAGTTCTGGGTATTTACAGTTCCATTCAGGTAAAAGTGGGCCTCGTCTCCCCATAAGATTTTCCAGGGCCGAGCATCATCCAGCTCCATTCTGGCAAGAAAAGCGAGAGCAAAAGTCAATCGCTTATCATGATCGGTGTGACAAACTCTTGTACACAGCTGATCTTGTGCGGATAGAAGTGGATAATCTTTCGTAGGATTTTCCATACCGTACAATAAGGCATATCCAGATTCCGAGCTATCCCACGAGCGCTGGAAGTGGTATCAATATTGTCTGGTGCTCGGTCGACAATCGCCGTTGCCACTTCTTCGATTGTATCCTGTGATACGGGTTTTCGTCCTCTGCCTGACTGAACATTTAGAGAACCTGATTTCTCAAACTTCTAAATCATTGCATTTAAACCATTAACTGACAAAGAACCGTTACCTATACGCATTTTTTTGTGGTTTCTAAAAGCACGAAGAGCGGCTGGCGCATTGCACTGGTTAAGGTAAAAGAATTTGACTAGTAGAACACGCTTGACTAAAGAAGGAGACATTATGAAAGATAATTTTCAATGAAATTGCTTCTAACAGTAGCATATTACCTTTTAAAGTCGAACTAGCTGGCACTGGGCCAAAAGATGTAACGTAAAGTTTGAATAAAGAACTTCTTCTGCTGTTGCTTTCTTTGGGGCTCTGTAAGTGAAATTGCAGATAAAGAAACTTTAACAGTGCTTATATGAATTTTTAGCTTTTCATAAACTGTTACCATTTTGAGCTTGGATTAAATTGCTAAATTCGTTAAGTAAACGGTAATTTTATTTCAGTATTGATTCTTCATTTTTTGAAACTCTCTTTTTCGAATACGCAGCGCCACATATCACCCTGGTGGTGATTTTTGGAACTAATTTTTTTTTCGCGGAATTCTTCGTCCCCCGTCTTGTTTAATCTTCCTGCAAAATTTGGCACCATTCTCGCAATTAGATCGCGCTGCAGAACACTCTGAGTACCGCCAGTTTAATTATGGCCACCTTGTACATAGTAAATACTAGATCCAAGTTACAGCTTACAAGACAAGCAACATCGTGGATTGCATTTTATGAAAATCAACACAACACTGTTGTTGCCACTGACACATAACAAAATAATAGAAAACGATTACGATTAAAGTAAAATACATATGTTACATTGAGAGAGAATTGCTCCAAAGTAGGGAGAATATATACATTATTCAAAACCCGCTAGAAATTTGTAAAAATATTAATATAATTGTGTTATAAAAATGCTTTTAAAAAGGTGCAGTTTTCAAAGAGAAAATTTTGTTTCTTTTTTTTTCTATTGAGATGGTTCTTAACAATATATTTTTATTCGCTCAACACTACGAAACTTTCTGACTTATTTATGGACTCATTTTTGAAGGAAAATCGTGAAATTTGCAGGCATTATTATTGAAGTGATTAGGAATTGAATACAGTTTTCCTTTTTGATAGATCTATAGAATTTTGATTTATAAGTGACTTCTGTCTCATGACTACCTTCTAGCGTGTAGAAATTCGGTTCAAAATGCCAAATTTGACAGCATTTTCTGAAAGATCCTTCGTTTTGTTGAGAAAGGGAAAATGTTATTTGATTTTGCAGTTTCTGAATAAGAGAAAGTGTCTACTTCGTGAATGTGTGAGAAAGTTTTAAGTTTAGATTTCTGAACAGCCCTAAGTCACTTAAAAAAGTGGAAGGGAAGTCTTTATTAAGTTTGACCCATATAGATGTTTGACCGAGAATATGACAGAATTTTTCTTGTAATTTGTAGCTTAATTGTTTTAGTAATATCGTTTTTTCAAATGTGTAAAAAAAAAGTTTACGCACGTAACTATGAGTTTCAAAGTGTATTTTTAAAAATGGCAGAACACAAATACACTAAAACCTGCTAAAACAGAATACCAAGAGACGGAAAAAAAATTCTTTTTTAAAGAGGTTTTATTTCAACAGGTAGGGAGACTCGGAAGGTTTGACCATAGGGAAGACTTCACCTACACTTCAGTTTTCAAATGTAAAAGAGTTTCAGATTTTTACCATTAGGTGGCAACCAAAGCTATACTGGAATGCTCAAACAACAATCTTTGTTGCATTCAAATACTTGAAATGGGTGGGGAAAGAATTAACCGTGAAGAGTTTTCAACTTAACCCTTTCAGGGGCAAGGTACTTGTATTTATAAAATGTTGAAATAATTTATTGACACCAGTATTTACAAGAGAATTTATTTGCAAACAAGTAAAAGCATATTCTCGCATATTTAAGACAGGTGAGATTTTCATTATAAAATCCCGGTGCCAATGGGGCAATTAGGGATTAAAATTATGTGATGCCGTGACGGCATCACCGCCATTCAAGGGGTTAAAAGGTAAGTTTTTTAGAAATAATTTGCAAGATTTTCTGAGACAAAATTAATCATAGAAGTTTACGTAAGTAGGTTTTAAGTAATGAAAAAATATTGAACTTTCATTCCAGACATAAATTTTGTGCAGTAAATTAGGCTTAACATGACCATGTGCTATTCTTTACAAAATGCCTGTGCGGGGATGCTTCACTCAATCAATGTGAGAGAGATCTGACCAGTTGGTCAAGGCTCGCTTATTTAAATGTTTTTAGAAATCTTTTATTACACACTGAATATAATGAAGTGTTAATGGTTATATTTGTAAAAGAATGTTAATTTATTTTTAAAGCTGCAGTAAAATGGGTATGGGGTGATAATGGGGAAAATGCTTTAAATTGATTAATGGAAGATGAAAAAAAATTGATCCACTGGCAAAGAATAAAAATAAATAAATAAATAAATAAATAATAATGAAATATAAATGGGAAAGTTGATAGAAACTTTTATTTCATTTAAACATCATCTACAGTAGGTAAATATTTTCCATGTTTTATTTGCATTGACCCTGGTTGTTCTTATTCACTAATTTTATAGTAGTAACAAACTTTTTGTATATACTTTACAGATGCCATTTTACTGGAAACCTTGTGAAAAGGAGAGAATAAAGGCATCTCCAGAAATAATGAAGCAGCAGTTTTAAGAGTTGTTAATCATAAGTTAAGTGTTTGTGCAGCTGCAAAAGATTATAGCATTGGTCGAAAAACTTTAAGAAGGTATATAGACAAATTTCGCCAAGATAAACACAGTTCGATGAAGCCAAACTATGTGACAATACAGATATTTACAGATGGAGGAGGACAATTATTAGCAGAATACCTTATTTTATCAGCAAAGTTGCATTATGGATTGACTTCTAAACGGACTCGACAATTTTTATTTGAGTGTGGCTTGGCACATAAGAAGAAATTTCCAAAAGCTTGGCATGTTACTAACTGTAGGATTTATACATTGACACAAGACACTGTCATTAAAAAGTCCTCAAGCTACCAGTTTAGGAAGATAAACAGGAAGAAGCTATAGTTAAAGAATTTTTTGCGAATTTAAAAACAGTAATGTTGAAGCATAAGTTTTCTTCACACTGTATCTACAATGTAGATGAGACAGGTGTAATAAGTGCTCATAACCCTAAGAAAATCATTGTTCAGAAAGGGGAAAAACAAGTGGCTAATGTGGCTTCTGACGAAAGAGGGCAACTTATTACTATGTGCTCTACTGTAAATGCTGTGGGAGCACATCCACCACCATTTTTAGTGTTTCCTTGGTAGCGTGTAAAAGATAGTTTAGCTAAAGAAGCCCCTTCTGAAACATATGCTGCTGCCTACCCAAGTGGGTGAATGACATCTGCGAATTTTGTGATTTTTAACACATTTCGTGAAATATGCGAAATGTAGCAAGGAAAAAGAAGTTCTCATCATCCTAGTTAATCATGAAAGTCATGTAGCACAGAAAAACAGATGAACAATATCATTTTCTTTGAAAACATGTATGGTCTACATGTTTGCAAATTGTTCTTCTTACATTATCACCACTCATCAACCGCAAGATTCAGCGCCTAGATCGTAGAGTCTTTGGACCATTTAAAAACTTTTACAATGAAGCATGCAACAGTTTTATGATAAATAATTAAGGCAAGCCAATCAGCCTTTGTGATATTCCAGAACTGATTAGTAAAGCTTTTAATCCAATTATCATCTAGAACGATTTTAATGTTACTGGAATATACCCTTACGACTCCAGTATTTTTAATGAGTCTGCTTTTTGGGGGTAACAGGTGACTAACCGACCTCCACCAACCGATTCTTGCCTGGATCCCATTGCTGGCAACTTGTCAAATAAAACAACATGTGATATTACCAATACCTCAACAGTTACATTATCATGCAGCTGTAGCGTAACAGACAATAAACTTGAGACTTTGCCACCTGAACAGGTTGGAACTTTCCCAAGATCTGGATCCAATAAGATGAAAATAAGACAGCTTGTGAAATACAGAATGTTAACGGATACACCTGTTAAATAACAGATCGAACTTGAACATGCCATTAAACAGCTTAGGATAAAGTCACAGGTTAAGCAAGTGCCCAAAAAGCCCCCAACGTAAAGGAAATCAATTCATATTCAGAACTCAGGCAGTGAAGATGAAATGCTTAGGCAAACCGTCAGTGAAAAATCACACATAACAAAAGGAAATTTTGTGTTAGTTACGTTTGTAGCTAAAGCTAACACTTTTCCCTATATAGGAAATGTGCTTCAGCAGCAAGCGAATAATAACTTTCTTATTACTTTTTTTTTACGTCGAGCTGATGCCAAAGCATTTTCATTTATTTAGCCAGGAGCAGAAGACATATTACTTGTGTCAGTAGAGGGTATAACAAAATTACCAAATCCAAGATCAGTAGAAGGATCTAAAAAAGTGGCATTAAGAGTGTTTTTTGATTTTGACTTTTTTGAATATAAATGTCGCTAATATGATGAATTAATAACATTTCGGTGCATCGATTTATTTGTCTGTGCATCATATTTTCACAAATAATTTTTAACAATAATTAAATCATTTAGCATACAGTTATTCACCTTTTTTAACTGATTTTATTTTTTTAAACAAATATTTCAATATAAATAATGTGGGTTAAGCCTCCCATATGTAGGGAGACTTGACCCATTATTTACTCATGATTAAAATCAATTTAATCAATTAAAATCATAAGTTTCTTGTATGTTACAATTATTGCAATTTTATTTTGATAACTGATTGTATAACGAATAAAGTGATACACGAAACTTTATTCTAGGTTCAATATTTGAAAAAATATATATATATTTTATAAAAAATGGGTCAATCCCACCAGTCTTCCCTACACCTTATTTATGAATTATCATTTTTTTCGAAGTGATCTAGAAATTTATCCGTTTAAAGCATGATTCCGTTATATACGGATTCTTTTAAAGAGGTTTTATGGTATACAATCAGAGCCGAAGCGCTTTGGCAGACAATTGTTAAAGTTCTCCACAAGACTTGGTGATATATTAAAAAATTTGTATAAGAAGAACAAGATTCGATGGCAAATCCAGAGTTGTCAACCCCTCAGATTTTTGAGTACCATTATTTCCGAAGGGTAATCATTATTTTACTTAATCACAGAAAATCTGCATTAAATAAAGGGAATATTTCGATTAGAAAATTGTGGTACTCAAAAATCCGGAGTGTTGGAAGCTCTGCAAATTATTAAAAACATTAACAAAAGCTCCAAGCTATGTGCAGTAATCAAAACACGACAAGAATTGGGAGACTGCGAATATACAGAGATGGGGAAAGTTGGACAATAGTGATAAAAATGAAAGAAAATCTAAGAATTAGGGCACTAAAATCGAAAACTGATGTGAAAAATAATTTTTGGAAGCTATGAAAGGGTTGGGAAATTCTCTTTGTGCTATCAAAGGCGAGATACACTGTTAAAAATATGCAGCAATTGCTGCATACTCACTCCACCACTTTTATAGAATGTTTCTGTTCTGACCAATGAGAATGCCCCATAATATAGTCAAATTACAGTTTCCTATAAAAGCGATGGAGTGACGATGCAGCAAATGCTCCAAATTTTTAGCAGTGTACCGCAGTTAAAATATATGAACAAAAATGGTTTTTAGGCAAAAATAATAAGAAGAGACTTGATTTTGCAAAAGGAAATGAAAATCAGGATCTAATTTTCTGCAGTTTTTCGTTTGAGAGTAACCGTAACATCCACGGTTCGAATAGGACACTAAAAAAGTTTGAAGAAATAAAGAAAAATAAAGACTTAAACCAAAGACTATGTTAAGTACTGTAAAACACGATGTGCTTTGATTTTAATTTAGGACTGCTTTTGAGCATCGGAAGTCGGCAATTTAGCAATAATCGACCGAATAATGAATTAGCGGAGACTTTTGAAAGATTTGAAAAAGATCAGTGTCAGAGTGCCTCTGAAATGGTACTTGAGAGACCTTGAGAGCCGTTGTTAGCGAAAGCGAGGTCGGGTGCGAGAACTTTCGCGAGGCCGTTCCCTTCTAAACTAGTTAATTTCCTGACTGATTTTTTTAAATAGCTACCAGAAATTTTGGATAGTATTTTTGCTTCGTTTAATGAGAGACATTCTGTGATGAAATAAAGTTCAGGCAACCATTCGAAAATTCTGGTGGATATTTTGAATGCAAAAATCCGCTAAATTGGCGACGCTACTTTCCACATCGCAATCACCTTTTGAAAAAGCTCGCATGGCGAACACAGAGGCGCACCCAGGATTGGGCCTCTTATTTTTAGTGTGTGGGGGGTGGGGGTGTTTTATTAGAGGTTTATACAGATTCGGGCCAATTTCCTTTTTTGATACGTATTTGGACTGAGCTCGGGCTATTTTTTTTTCTGCAGACTTTGTACCGGACCGGGAATTCATTCTTGCCGTGTTATGTCGAAGCGGCATATATTTCTTTCTTTTTGGTAAATTAGTGATATTGTACAACAGTTGTTAAAAAAAGAGAAAGAGAAAACATATCCAAATTATCACAGAGAGACGCGAAGGCGCTGTTCAGAAGGTGCAAGGAATTGCGTCTACTTTTCGCATTTGAATATAAATTTTAATATAAGAACTATCTACATATTAAAAATTATACCGACTACGAATTTATTAATGGTAACACACATTTTTGACACCATTAAATTTTTTTTAAATGCAAGTAGCCCGGAAAAAGTAATCGATTGTACACCTTTTCTTAAGTATTCGTAGAGTTATGGGTGAGTTCAAAATTTGAGGATGCTAATGTTAATTCACGTGACAAAAATTTATTTTCGATTTTTCCAAAAAATCATCCGACTGATTTTTTTAAAAAAGGCGATACAATGCATAGACCCGAAGGCATTTCGGATATTTTTTCAATTAATAAACACATTTTGAATTATGAAAATTATTAATAACTTCTCATGCAAAAAATTATGAAATATGATCGACATTAATTTTCACAGAAAATGAACCACAACTGTAAAAGGCATGGTTTTCAAGATGTATGTAAGTTTTAATTTCTGAGTCATAAAAGAAAATTTTAGTGATTATCGGAAAAATAATTATGGTACTTTCTTACATAAAAGTGAATTTGTTTTAATCTAAAATATTCTGAATAACTTTTCTGGTAACTAATTGAATGTTTCCAACACATTTTTTTGTAAGATATTAATTTATGTTTCAAAATTTATGCACAAACCACCAACATACTTTCTTTTATAACTGTATGAAGATTTAAGAAAAAGTATACAAACAATACTATTTTCCGGCTGCTTTGATTGAAGGAATTTAAATACAGAGTCAAAAGTGAGTGTTACCATTTTAAAATTTGAAGTTGGCAAAATTTATAATATAGAGACTAGAGGTCTGCACGGGCCCGGCCAGATGCAAAAATTAAAAGTTCGGACCAAGTTTCGGACCCGTTTATATTTTCAGAGTTCATGGCCCGGCCCGATCTGGCCCGACTCAATTTCTACAAAAAATTCAGATTTTTCTTAACACATAATTAAGATTCCTTTAAAGAATACTGTATATAAATTTGTGGGATAATTTTACAGTCTATTTTAAAATTACAATGTGTTCGCAAGACAGAAAATACACAATAGCAACGTTAATAATAACTTCAATTCTTAGACGTTTCAACATTCAAATAAGGATTCATCGTTAAACAATTAATGTAGTTTAGAATAAAGGGAAAAAAGGGAGGGTTGAAAACATCATAACCTTTCAAGCTGTCTAATAAAAAGTAGATTTGTGAAAAAAATGTCTCTGTCATTTACTAAGGCTTTTCTCAAATCCAAAGGAGCTATTTTCTGACACATTTCTGAATTCAATGGTTATACAAAATGTTTAGATTTTTCTAAATTTTTTTAAAAAATTATCGTTTTTTACTATTTTACCATTAATTACAAGTTTATTTTTACGAAAGGATTTTTACATGTCATTTGAAGTTATTCTCGTCTCTCTTTCAAAATATTTTAATTTTAGGGATTTTTTTATTTTAAAATAAACTGAAAAATCTGCTATTCTTGAAAGAAATTGTTATTTTGAATGCATTATGATCGACAAATCCTATTTATTTATTTATTTGTTTATTTATTTCTTGAAGAGACATCATCACAACTGTTGTGCATATTTACTTTTGTGACTAATGTCACTTGTATGCCTTTCGGTTCTAAACACAGTTTAATATTTCAAAAGCAATACAGCGTAATTTTTGACGGGCAAAACAAACATTTTAAGACACCGAAATTTTACTTAATAATTGTGGCCAAATAATTACTTGTTTAATATTTTGAAATTAATTTATCTGTAAAATAGCTTGATAAATCTCAAAGTAAACATGGATTGAGATTAGTGTAAGTTAAACATGTTAATTAAACATGTAAGATTGATTTTTTTTTTTTTTTTTTTTTTTTTTTTTTTTTTTTTTACCATAGCAGAGAAAGAGTAATGCATATGAGGAAGTGAGTTTCAAAACTCGCCTTATCCGAAATTAAGAAAATCGAGTTTTCTCTATAAATTTATTTTATTGCGAACTTGCATCGAAGAAACGCTACAATCTGCAAAAAAAAAATAGTTTCATCGTGTATTTTTGGAATTGTAAAATCTTGGTTTAGAATGAAAACCAATGGACTCAGTCAGAGGTTTTTCGCGATTTCCCAAAATTTGACTTTCTGGATAAGGCGAGTTTTGAAACTCGCGTCCTCATATATATATTACGAAAAACTTCTTAAACACTTTCTTATTGGCAAGTTTTATTTACGCGGCAGAGTGAGCTAAGGTGTAAATACTTTTTAATTTTTATATTGTCCCCTTCCACTTTGGCGCATGAATAAAATCTTCAGATGAGGCTGATTATTAATATTTTCACTTGACTCTTTATGAGAAATCCGATTCAAAATGCTTTTAAGAACCACTTCGCCAAATGTAGATCTCTATTCATTTCATCATAAAACTAAACTGGTAGAATTCTATGATTTTTTTAAAAATTGTACATAACTGAGGGGTTTTGCTTTTAAAACGGCATAAAAATGAACGATTCCCTTAAAATCTTGTAATTTTTCGGAAAATTTAGCATCACATGTAATACAAAAGAACAAAGAGGTTGACGAAGTTAGAATGAAGAAGCAAAACGAATGGTCCGTATGTTTTGGTAACAACGCTTTAGCAGTTGTCTGATTAATGTAGATCTCTATTCTTTTCATCATAAAACTAAACTGGTGGAATTCTATGAATTTTTTTTAAATTGTACATAACTGAGGGTTTTGCTTTTAAAACGGCATAAAAATGAACGATTTCCTTAAAATCTTCTAATTTTTCGGAAAATTTAGCATCAGATGTAATACAAAACAACAAAGAAGGTTAAGGAAGTTAGAATGAAGACGCAAAGCGAATGGTCTATATGTTTTGGTAACAACGCTTTAACAGTTGTCTGATAGTAATAGCAAACATTTTGTTGCTAATAATAAGCACATTTTATTGGTGAATATTTTTCAGAATATATTTACAAATTTTCAGTGCTATGTTTATCTCGAAAACAGCAATTTTTTTTGTGGCGTTTATGCCTATAATACAAGAAAATATGTAAATTCTTATTTTAGTATACTTCTGACCACGATAATTTGGCCGATGATCTTGAAAGAACTTGCGATGCTACAAAGAAATAAAAGCACCTAACTTATACGAGAGCGATACGATGGTAAAGAAAAGGGATTACTTAATGAAAAGCTGAATTCTGCCAGGTGTTGGTTGTAATTATCACCATAATTATTAACGAATTCACCTAAATTTGCGTTACTTATACCCTGTTCACACTGTGTTATCGGAACTATCTTAAACCGCCGAACTCTCTTAAACTCTCTGAAAGAGTTCCACAAACTCGCTCAGAGAGTTTCAACTTTCTTCGGGTTATAGAGACAGTCACGACCATCCACTCTCGCTGGCTGTAAAGCTTCACATTAACTAATTGGGTGTTGAGGATGGTTTTATCTTAAGCGCATGCGCAAACAACACAGTAATGTTTACTGAGTTATCTTAGGTGAGTTTTTCGATGTGAAGAGGTTTCCAATTCTAGGAGGTACCACCTCAAAATTAAGAGAGTTCGGCGTGTCATGTGCCATGGACTTTTACAACAGCCGGCAAAGTGAGAAAGTCTGAAATTTTTGATGAGATTAATTCGCAGCTTATCTTTTCCCCTTCACTTTAATGATAAATAAATATAGATAGAAGTAGAGGGCAGGTATACTTCCTTCCTGTAATAAAACTTTTTATTTCAAAGTTTACAAATTTTTAAATGGTATATAGATGATATTATTATTATTTAAGGATTATGAAATCTAGAGGAAGCTCAGTCCACCCTTCCCCCATCTGGTTATGGTCCTGCCGTGGACGAATGATACCAGCTCTAAAACAGTAAATTTTCTTTATGCATTATTGTTACTAGCTGCATGTCAACCCGATGTGTTGCATTTGAATTGTATGAGACCATTCGATACTTTTAAGGAAAATGGAATCTAACTTTATTGTAAGTTTAGAAGGTAATATAGTATTAATTTTATTAAATACAATATTTCAAATAATAAATTATATTTACAATTTAAGTCAAAAGCTTTCGCAATACAAATGCACATATCCTATAACTTCATTTGCCAAAAGCTTTTCGCTTTTCCAAGATTTGGTTTCTAATTTAAGAGTTGGTAGAAATGACATCATTTGGGTGAACTTTTACAAAAATGACTCTTTTGGCGAACTTATTCAAAAGCATGTTTATGAATTAAAAGAAGTACGGAAAGAAATACAAAATTTTCTCTCTGAAACATTTGTTTTAATGAAATAGTTGAAAATCTGATTTTCTACTTTAAATTAAATAAATAAAGCTACGATGGATTTTTATCTCTTTTCAGGTCAACGGAATTTACCTCAATCTTCCAGTCAACAGACGATTTTTTTTGCTTTCTAAATCAGCTGATTACTGGTGCTTGAATATGTAAAAAGAAGTTTGTATTTCTTGAAAAATACAATTCAATCACAATTTTATTTTCACTATCTATTCAAATAAAAGTTAATTTCAATTTGAAAACGATGCAAAACTAAAAAATCTAATAATCTCTAATCTAAACTAAAAAAATCTAAAAATCTAATAATCGTTCCCCCTTTTATCTGCAAAAATGGACGAATTTAGTTGTCGTTACAGAAATGTCATTAAAATTAGGAAAAAATAATTATCTTGAAAACTAATTCAAATTTTAAAATATCAAGACCACTTTTGACATCCTCGGATCCATGCGATAACTGGCGTCAATCAGATCGCCCAACGTTCCATATTCTAGGAGGAGTAGCTGTTAAATACAAACGGACAGTCACTTTATAATATAATCGATTGATGAAGTTTTAATTTCGTTAGGAAAAATTAGCCAGAGACAAATGCTGAACATTTTATATTGTCTTAAGTGACAATGGGTTATTTCGAAATGGAGCTTGTACGCCATGGAGATAGATTTAAAAAATTCATGCTTGAAAATTATTTTAAAAGCGGTAATAAATCAGTCAATTAAGATACAGTTTTAAAACAAATTGCATTTGAAATTAGATTTTTGTCCAATAGGACGGTGTAAAAATTGAAAATTTACAATATTTAGAAATTTAAAAAACTGCAATAGCAAAAATTGCAAAACGTAAATTTCATTGTCAAGTGTCAAATTTCATTCTCAAAATGACGTCAGCGTTACGCACGGACACGCTTGTCCTTTATAATTATAGTATAGATAGGACAAAAATTTCATGAATTTGTAAAGTAGTCGCTTCAACCAAATTTCATCTGTAAAATCCAGATAAAAGTTAGTGACATAAAAATAGCAACTGTTTTCAAATTCAAACTCGCCACTTTTTTGACAAAATTGAGGGATCATTTTCATCCATACAGTGCATAAAGCTTGCAGGTATTCTTGAAAAATCAAATAAAATTAGATGAAATGAAAAGTATCTTTCAAGAAATGACAACAAAGGCGATGTTTAGAAGTGATTTGAGAATTGCGGAAAGATACTTATCAGATTGCCTTCGATTAAATTAAAGATACATCATAGTTATAAAAGGAGGAAAGGGTTGTTTGATTATTTGACACCTGAGTGAGAATACCTGAAATTTCACGTATGCAATAATAAAAACGAGTTTGTAAAAGGAAAATCTGCGTTGTCAAGCGGGGAATATATAATTTAAGAAATAATAATTTGGGGAATAAAAAAAGGAGAATTTTGAAATCAGCTAAAATGCCCCAAAAATACGAATTTATAATTTCGTGTTAAAAATTTCTTATAAAAGATCAAAAATATCAATAGATTTCCATATATTTGATATAAAATGTGTTTTTGTACTTCTTAAAGGTAAATAATGAAAACAGCACATCATAATGCATTTCAAATACATTTTTCTTAAAACAAATGTTTCGCAGTCTATCTTTAAAATTCTCAACACTAAGGCTAAAAGACACTTTTAATATGCACACTACAACAAATATGTACACCCGTTTTGGAATGTCCTCAAATTAATAATAAAGTCTACTACTTGCACGTGACTTTCAAATGAAAAATAAGTTTTGATAAGTTTTGAAAAATAAGTTAATATATTTTTTAAACAATTGTCTGACGTTGTAAATTGGATGTGAAGCACAAATTTTTAACTTAAACCTTTTTAAGTAATAAATGAAAATAAAAATATTTTTTTAAATTTAGGACGCATGCATTGAGCATTAAAAAATATTATTTAATAGGTTTATTTTTTTTTTCAGTAAATTGAATTTTATTTCAAATAGTTATTGAATTCATAGTACAGAACATTTTTTAAAGAATTTCTAAAGACCGCCGGATGTCTGCCTAATCGACTAGTCTGCTTAGTCTAATCGCCTTTTAAATGACTCATATTTGTAAACGAGAGTTTGATTCAATTAGGTAGATGAATGTTTATTCTAATACACGATACACGATAAAAATAACATTATTTGTCTCAATGATTTAATCTTAAAAAGTGACTTATTCCATTTTTTAGCAATTCACATAAATTGCGACTGTAGTACTTTTCGTGCATGGGGTCGTGCTCTTGGTCTACTCAGGGGCTCAGGAAACCTACCAACAGCCATCTAGTGTAGGATTTAAACTGAATAAAAATATGATAAAAAAATTATTTATTACATGAATTGTTTTACCTTACTGATTCTAGCTAGAGAATCTGCAACTGCTACAGATTCTCTCATCCTAACTTGCTAGTGTCGCCATCTAGAGCTAAAAACCAGAATCAAGAAAAATACACTTTCTTTTATTTGTATTAGTTTATAGCTTTATATATGTAAAAATAAATAAATAAATAAAGTTTTAAAAAGAAAAAGATTAAACGTCAACTTAACAATATAAATACAAGGTGCGTACACTCCTTAGAATTTCAAAAGAGTATGACACTGTTATCCCAGATTAAAATTTTTTATTTTAATCGGTCTGAGATGAATCGCAGAATTTGTAATATTTTCTGTGATAAGCCAAAGCAAAAAGATTCTATTCGAAAATTGCGGTTGTGCATGTTCAGGTTATTACACCGCGCTGAAGAAAATCAATTGAAATAAAAATTTTCATTAACTAGTAAACAGCGCTTAATTTGCGCCGGAGCTTACAGGAACTCCGCTACTTCTTTGTCTTTAGTGCATATTTAAACACTGGTCGGAATTCACCGGATCTTCTAAATAGTGAGCTCCGGAGCCCAGCGGAACAGCGTTTCCGAAAAACCGAAGCCTAAATTATGTTTTCCTTTTCCTCCAATTTTCAATCCATTGCGTCCATTCCATTAAAGTGCTTACATATGTGACATAGTGTGTCACCGAGGGGTTCGACAATGCTGTAAATCTGGTACACAGCAGATTTACCGTTATGTAAATCAAGTTAAAATCAATAAATCAAGAAATCAGGATTTAAATGGTAAATCCCGTAATAAATCAGTAAATCAATGTAAAATCAATAAATCCTATAATAAATCAATAATTTTTTTAATAAATCAAGTTACAATCAGTAAATCAAGATTTAAATTGTAAATCAATCCTATAATCAATAAATCAGTGTAAAATCAATAAATTCCATATAATATTTGCGAAATCCTTAAATCCTGTATAAATATTGGAAAATCCGAGAGAAGATCATTACATTTCAAAAATCATCTAATAAATCCGTAAATCTTAACTTAAAATCGATTAAAATTTGATACTTTATCCATGGCGAGATCTATGGCGTGCGCATTTTACAACGCACTTTAGCTCGCATCTCGCATTTTGGAGTACATGAAGGATGAAGTGAAATGAGCAAAATAGTGGACCAGTAACGGACCTAATAATAATTTATAATACCGATTAAAACAATAAAAAGTAATTATACTAAAACCTGTGAAAATGGAACCTGTCTATAACGGAATCTCCCTTAAAGGAAAAATTTTTATGGTTGCCATGAAAAAAAAATATGAACTATAATTAGACCCGTTAAGGGGAAAAACTTCTCTAAAACATTTTCCCCAGTTCCATCCGATTCCGTCGTAGCAGGTTTGGTCTTACAAAGGATGTGGTACTAGCTATCAGAAAAGCTTGTTTAAAACGAAATTTTCCACATTTTTTTTTTTTTTTCTGGCTTAGCAAGTTGTTCAAGAATCATTTATTTTTAGTGTGATAAGTTCAGAAAAATAATTTTTTTTTTTCAAATTAAATACATGATTGATTGCTTTTGAGACTTATGAATCTGAAGTTTTTAAAATTTTTATTGCATTGTAATGTGAGATTTATTTGTTTACATGTTTTTTAATGAATCTATTATATATATAAAATCCAAACGGAAATTTCGTTCCGAACGCCGAGATTTCGAGTTCTACCGCATGGATTTTTACGGAACTTATACCGTTAGATAGGTATCGTTCCAGGGAAGGTTTTAAGCTATAACACATCATTCTACCTAGATTAGTTATAGAATTATTATGGAACATTCTATTATTTTGGACTTTGTTACTTCATATTTCCTTAAATATCTGGGCTCCTATTGGTCGTAGAGCTTAGATCTCGCGCCAAAAGTAGCTCCAAAGCACCCAAGCATACTTTTCCCCGCGATTATTTTGCCGTCTTCCGATTTCCTCTAACTCTATTAGGGGCCCGCGTAGAGCCCCTTTAAAATATTTTTCGTAGTAATTTCAGCAATTATCTTAAATTATTGGTTAAGACCGCCACCCTCCCGATTCATGTATCTACGGAAAGGTTGCATGAAGGAGTTTCGTTCAGATACGCTCTCGTTAAGAATAGAGTGCGCTCCCTGGTGGTGGAATGTGGAACTAACATAACGCGATATTGTTAAAATTAGGAAATCTAACAATGCGATCTGTTTTAAACTTTGAGATAGTTCATAACGCATAATCTATTATCTATTCTATCTATTCTATCTATTATATATATAAAATCCAAAAGGAAATTTCGTTCCGAACGCCTAGATTTCGAATTCTACTGCATGGATTTTGATGGAACTTATGCTGTTAGATAGGTATTGTTTCAGGGAAGGTTTTAAGCTATAACACATCGTTCTACGTAGGTTAGTTATAGAATTATGACGGGAAGTTCTGTTATTTTGGGCGAAAGGGTTACCATTATTTTATTGGCGATGAATTTTTTGATAAATGAATTGAAATGGCTGTACATCGCGGAAAAAAACTGTTACTAATTTTATTTAAAAGGAAAAAAAAAAAGAAAAGAAGAGAGAAAATGAAAAAAAAAATTGACGAGTGGTAATATTGGAAAACGAAAATATCGAATTTAAACACGAAAGAGGATGTTCGCAATGCTTAAAAATTTTTTCAATATGAAAGATTGCAGTTTTAAACTATATTTGGCAATTTATCTCTTGCGTCCGGTTAAATAAAATGCATCAGAAAATTTTATAAAATAATATCTGAGTGATAATTTTGTTTTTGTTTTTGATTTCTTTTAAATTTACTTTTTATTTTTATTTAACTCGACCATCATGTGACATACAGAAGAAACTAGCAGATGTAATTATAAAAATGACGATACTTGTGAGTTACATATTGTATGTTTTTTGCGATTTCATTTTATCGCCAAACGATTTAATTTTAAGCCAAAAATGCATGAGCGTGTCATCGGTTTGAGCGACGTTCACAATATTGGTTATTTCTCAATAAACGACAGCATTTTCTGGAAATACCTAATTCTACTTATATATATATATATATAATTCAAATGGAAATTTCATTCCCGCTGCTTATAACTCGAGTTCTTCTGAACGTACACTGTTAGATAGGTAATTCGTCGGGGAATTTTTTAGTACATAACACGTCGTTCTACGTTTCTTGGTATTGAATTATGGTTTACAGATCCAGGGGCGCGCCGACCCAGTGTGCAAAGTGTGCACCGCACACAGGCGCCAGAATAGTAAAGGCGCCAAATTGTTTAGGCGAAGCTGAAAAATTTGAAAAACTTTTATCCAATTTAAATTTATTAAAGCGGTATTTAAAATCGAAAGTGCGTCATTTCTGATGACACATTTTTGAGTTCATTTTTATTTTTAAGATTACATGAAATTGGCAGATGCTCGTCACCGGCGTAGCATTAGGGTAGGGGGGGGGGAGTCTCAAACCGAAAGGCGCCGCAGTGTCGAAAGGTCACGGTCGTAAGGCACCACGGAAGGCTTAAGGGCGCCGTCATGCGCCTAAAATAAAAAAAAAAACCGCTAGAAATATTAAAAAAAATTCGGAAGGGCAGCCGCCAATGCCCCTTTTGACATCCCTGCTTTTGATCAGACCTGTCCAACTTTTCAGAAAGCAGGGGCGCACTACAGCTGGGAGCAAACATGGAAGGCTCTATTATTCAAATAATTGAAAATATATAAGACTTCTATCTTACTGTAGTATTGGTAGTGATACACATACTGACGACATAAAAACGAGTAGTATATTAAATGGCACAATGGTAAAGCAGCATAAGCCTCCAGGTTATGCACGGTTCCCATGTAAAAGTAAATTGCCGTAAAAAGCACAAATCAATCATAGCAATCGGCTACATAATAACAAAAACAATAAATAAATAAAACAGGATGGAGCTCAAAATGCAATGCATTTAAAAAAAGAAATGAAAAACGCCATTCAGTTCCAACCCAATTTAATAGCCATGCCTAACATTGCATGCTTTTACGCATAAAATCGAGCCCATGAGCATGTAAGAAAGTTTCATATCATTTACAGTAGGGAAACATGTTTTTGAGAACAACCTCAAAATGAATTACGTTTTATTGAAATTTTAATTGAATAATTTATAGATTTGCTTCGAACAAATTATAATCGATCAAGCGCTAGCTTCAATCGCGTACAGAGAGTTCATACAATAAATTTATTAATTTCTAACTACAATCTTACAAAATATAGTTGTTATACGAATAAAAAGACTTTGCAAATAACTTGGAATTATTTTATTAAATATTTTTCAATAATTGCCTTCAATAATTCAATTCAATTGGAATGAAAAACGCTGAATATTTATCATTGTGATCCGTCTTACCTAAAACAAAGGCCTTGTACAAAGTTTAATATTTCCATTGTGCCAAGTACGCTTCAAAAGGAGGTCACAAAGTTGCATGGCCACTTCGGTCTGTGCCACGTTTTTAGGTAGAATTTGTATGAAATACTACCTATTGGGATCGTTCCTATGTTGGAATTTCTGAAACAATTTTGCAGATCTACACCGATCATGACCCCTAGAATCCAAAACCACCCCCAGTAAAAAAATTTATCTATCTATCTATCTATATATATATATATATACAGGGTGTCCGGTCTCAACGGTGTCCAATGGCTAATTCCAAAACATTTAGTCATAGACATATTGTTCCAATTACAAAAATGTTTTAAATCAGGTAAAGAAATATTTTAAAAGCGATTTGGGTCGATAAAAACATTTCTTAAAAAATTACGAAATTTAAATTTTTATACGGTCCCTCGGTCCTATAAGTTATATTTAGTGAAATTTTTCTTTTACACTGACAAGTAATACAAAAAAAGTCCCGTTATTCTACGATTAAAATTGACCGAGTAATAGCTGTTTAAAATTGGAGCATATTTTTTGCTGCAAATTGGGGGTCATTCACAAATTTAGTCGAAATATAATTTCGTCAGATATAAAAAATGTTTGGGAGTAAAATTAACATTGCAATATAAATTTGAAATCTTTAATCATTCTGGCATATTAATGGAAAATATACAATTTCTAATAAACATTTAAGAAGAAAGAAAAAACAGAATTTTTGTTAAATAAAATGATTCTAAATTAACAGCCTCAATTCTTTACAAAATGATACGTATTTTAAAATATTATTAGATTGCACAAGCCTGCAAAAGTTGGGTTATGTTTTTTAGCTTTTTATAATTGATTCTTATATATTCTGTACCGCTGAATCCGAAATTGACCTTCATTTTTAACCATCATATCAGGATTTTTCGCAAATTTCAAAGTTAAGAAGTTCAATGTTAAAATTGAATTTTCCTCCCACATCTCATCGGACCACTCAGCTGTTTAGCTGTAAGAATCCCAGGATAAGCAAAGATATCCAATAAATTACTGAATAAAATAAAATAAAATAAAAAAGTTTTACATATGTTTTATTGTATGAGATTTTCGCTATTTTAAATTTGAAAATTTGTGATTTGCGAAATATCCTGACATGATGGTTAAAAATTAAGGTAATTTTCGGACTTAGTGCTAAAAAATACATAAAAGTTAAAAAACCCAACAATCGCAGTCTTGTATTATCTAATCTAAAACTTTTTCTTAAACTCCTTGGCAGAAATCTATCCGAAATTTTTTGTGTTATCCTGTAAAATAAGTATAAATGGTAACCACCGAAAATCTTAATAATATTAGATTGTTATCGGATTTGCGCCAGTATGTAAAATGCAATCTCGACCGGATATTTAAAAGTGGGTTAAAGTTCGAGTACAAATTTTGAACTGGAAAAACATACATACGATTGTTGAAGTAACATAAAATCTTATAAAAAAACATAATTTTTGTTAAAAGAAATCATTAGAGAAACAGTCTCAAATCCTGACAAAATAAAACATATGTTATTTTGGCCAATTTGAGACTTAATCATAATACTTGTAGGATTTTTTTTCAAAGCGCAGATACACATGAAGTAAGATCTTCGAATACTTTAAACACTTGGTATATGATCCCTCAAAGCCAAGCCGAACTCATTTGTTTTCAGAGTAGAAAAGTGGCATAAGTCATGCATTTTTAAAGTTTCATAACTCGCTCAATTTTAGCGTTATATGAATGGGACTTTTTTTGTCTTACTTGTCAGTGTAATAGGAAAAAATTACTATATATAACTTATAGGACCGAGGGACCGTATAAAAATTTAAATTTCGTAATTTTTTAAGAAATGTTTTTATTGACCCAAATCGCTTTTAAAACGTTTCTTTACCTGATTTAAAACATTTTTGTAATGGGAACTATATGTCTATGACTAACGGTTTAGGAATTAGCCATTGGACACCGTTGAGACCGGACACCCTGTATAATGTACAGTAATGATCGATTTTCTGATAGAAGCAGAATATATTTCAAAAAATGATGTCAAAAATGGGCATTTTGAACAGAATTTCCCGAAGCGATTGTGTTAGAAACGAAAAATATTTCCCTACTGAGAAAATAATTGTTTATTAATCAAGTTTTAATTAATTGAAAGAAAAATAAAAACACAGGTCGCTTATAAATCTTTTCAAAAACCACATCAGCAAGTTTCATATTTTTGTTTATTAAAAATGAATCTGAAAATGTGCCAGAAAATTTCGAGTTGTTGAGGATGGAAAAGTATTTTTTTAATACCGCCTTAACATGACTCTGATAAAACCAGCTATTATGTAAAATTGAAATAAAAACTCGTCAAAAGCAGACAGATAAAACTGTTAAAGTGGATTTATATGTAATCATGATATAGTTTTTGTTGGTGAAATTAGTATACTTAACTTCGAAATCTACCTCTGCCTGTAGGCCGGGCCGGCAGGGATATTTTTAGATAGGTTTTTAATTAATATCTCGGCTAATTACCGACAATTCTTTTGGAAAATCATTATCGACAATCCTTGGATGATTTCGCACCGATAGGTACCTCGAACTCCCTCGCTGAGCGCCAGCAAGATAAAGTTTATGTGTAACGGAAAATTGCGATTTTCTGAAAAATTATATGACCTAGGATATTCTCTATAGTTTTCCTGAAAAGTTTAAATAAATTCCTACTACTTCTAATTTTTTTCGTAATTTTATTTTCAGTAGATTTAGAAAAAGTAGGGGAGACATAATTTTGCCATACATTTTCGACGAATTTCGGAAAATATAATTGTATGTATCATTGTATATAGTTTTTAGTTCTGTGTTAGGAGGATTTTCGAACGCCCCCCCCCCCCATTTTGTCTTAAATACGTACCCGTTCACTGTGTGAAAATGGGGGAGAAGCTGCTAATTGTTGAGATTTGTTATGTAAATGTTTTTTTTGATTTTTGGAAAATTGTATGGGGTAGTTATGAACAAGGCCAAAATCTTTAAAACAATGTGTCACATGAAAAAATTCATTTTCTCCCTCACGATGGGAATGCCACCTAATAATCTGGAGTAGAGTCCTGCATCGGGTCGGGTTACCCGCTTTTACCCGAACCCGATCCGACCCGCACTCGGGGCTATATTTTCGCGTTGCGGGTCGGGTCGGATTGGCTTTTTTACTCTTGCGGGTCGGTTTAGGGTTGACCCGATTTTTTTAAAAGAATGTGGAAAATGCCTATATAAAAAATCCCTGCCGGCCCGGCCTACAGGCGGAGGTAGATTTCGAAGTTAAGTATACTAATTTCACAAACAAAAACCAAATCATGATTAGAGATAAACCCACTTTAACAATTTTATCTGGCCGCTTTTGACGAGTTTTTATTTCATTTTTATATAATAACTGGTTTAATCAGAATCATGTTAGGGCGGTATTAAAAAAAATACTTTTCCATGCTTAACAACTCTAAATTTTCTGGCATAACTCCAGATTCATTTTTAATAGGAAAAACATGAAACTTGTTGACGTGATTTTTGAAGAGATTTATAAGCGACCTGTGTTTTTAATTTTCGTTCAATTAATTAAAACTTGATATATAAACTGTAACGGAGCCGATGTCGTAAGGTGGTGTGGTAGCGGGCAACTTCAACGGCCTAGTCTTATCAATATCGAAAAAAATATTTTATTGTTTCACAAACAATTGAATAAGAATTTCTTGATTAAATAATTCATAATTACAACATTTTTCATATAAGGGTTCGAGTTCAGCTGACAATAATATATTTATAGAATCAAGTCCAGTCCTCGAATAATAGATCGCTTTCAGTGTAGTCAGTCTCTTACTTATCCAATGTCCACTATTTTCGAAGATAGAGCTCGCGATGCTCGACAGGAATGTCGCACTTTTGTAGGTGTTTAACCGTGGTTTAGGAACCTCCGATCTTCCACTCCGTGATGGAGATATCTTAACAGCCACACCTGGCTTTCGCTTTTCTGTGCCTCGGAGTATGCCCCGATGCCGTCGGCCCGTGAGAGATTTCCACTCTGCACGACCAGAAACACCTTGAAGTCTCAACTTCAACAGAAGGGAAAATTAAGCTCCCGAGAATGCTCTCGCATCCTCTTTTATCAGTTTCGTTTTTCCGTCTAGGACCACAGCCACTCCCATTAGCCACTCACCATCCGTGGGCCATGATCTCATAGGCCAGCCCTTTCTCTATAGGCTGCCGTCAGGAACTTTCGCGTCCGGTTCCATCTCTGGTTTCACTTTCTACTTTCCCACGGGAACGAGGCCCTCGTGAACATCAAAAGAATATTTCTCTCGCTAGATAAAAGAGTTCCTTTCACCCTAGTGTCATCTGCGAAGATTGATAGAAATTGAGGTATTTGTTTCATCTCTAGCGACAATTTCTAGGACTCTGAAGAAATTTGGAGGCTAGGTGAAAATACATTAGCTTCCCTGTGCTGGCTTTTGCCTTGTAAATTGAGAGTTTCAATGTGAGATATCGTCGAATTCTCACAACACCCCTCCCTCAAATCATATTTCGGCTACCAGACGTAATATGCTGTAAGGGAAATGGTTAGCTCATACATTTCAAGTGGCCCATATTTAATTATATCAATTCTTAAAAAAAAACCTTTTCCTGCATTTTATACTTAGCTTGCAAATGCTGGACACATTTGGTTACGAAATTGCTCTTTATCAGACAAAACACATTTATATTTTACACGATTACATTTACACACAAAAAAGAAAATTAATGTATACATATATTTGAGTTGAGTTTGACTCACACAATCCTCTACTAAATCCTTAACTGCTAAAACATGTCACTTGAAAGTTTATCTCTGAATTTAGCATAGTGTTTGGGCCGCGAAGCTTTACGTGTCAAAACGTTTCTATTCTCCACGCCTTTTTCATTAGGTTTCGGTATGTTTACTTTATAGACTTGAGACTTTTCGCGTCTACTTGGGACGTTTGTAAAAAGATTAGTCGCGGAACTTTTATAATCGATTCTCCCTCGATTCATTCTTCTCGTACCCCTTCCATACGACTTATGTCTGGTGGAACCTAATCCTGCATCTCCTGACACTGCATTTCTTTTTAACGTATCTTTATCGCGCCTAGATTTCCTGTTGTTCCTGGTCTGCCCAATTCTTACCGGCTTATCTCTTTGATCGCCCGTTAAAGCTATACCTATACGGGAGTCATCTGACTTCTCAAAATCCCCACAATTGCAATACGTCTTCTTTATTTTTGACCTTCTCGCTTCGCTTAACGACTCGTCCTCATCTTGTTCGCTTTTAAGCCTTTCTCTCCCAACCTTGCTTAATCCTACGCTTAAATTCCCCTCTCGATCGGGTAACAAAAGGTCCCCTCCGTCTACTTTAAAATTCCCATTCATCTTCCTTGAGCAACGTTCATTCTCGCTAGAATTTCCTCCCGTATTCACGTCATTCATTTCTGACCGGGGGTTTCTCTTTTTCGACTGGTTCCCTTGCGTCAGATCGGACCGCTGTTGTTTCAGTTTCGGATTGGCGTCACTTACGGTTTTTCCGGCGTATAAAGTCTCAGCCTTCCCCTTCTTAATTTTATCGATTAATGTTTGAGTTTCGTTTCCTAATATATAATACGACAAGTCTGATTTGTTCTCTGCTACTATGGCCCTCGTTTTTATATTCCCCACTCCTTCAATTTCTAAGACAACGTGGGCGGTCGGTAAACGAAGCGTATCGTTCGTCAACGGTTGCCTAACTCTTACAGCACCACCGTCTAACTGATTGGGCTTAATTAATTGACTAGGGGTCACATCATACCTAGTTCCGGAATCTCTTAACGTCGTGCATTCTTTTCCGTTAATTAGAGCACGGCTAAGATATGGTTTGAAACTTTCCTCAAAATTCGTACCTACGCAAATGTGATGAACGCTAGTAATAGGTTCTAAGTTCCTTTTGTTTTCCGGACAATTGGCTTTTAAATGCCCAATTTTGGAACAAATAAAACACTTATTCCAATTTTTACGTTCGAAGATCCTTTCTCTTTCGTTTTCCGTGTTTTTCTCTCTCCAATTAGTTTTGGTTTCCGAATGCCAATCTCTCATTTCGTCTTCATTTTCCGTTTTTTCCATTCTCCTATCCCGCGAATTTCCTTCAAATTTTGGTTTCGTATTCCACGATTTTCTTGACACCCCTTTTATCGCCTCGTATTCGTCTAGTGCCGTAGCGAGCACCAAGGGATCTTTATAATTCGCCCACGAATCAATAAAATGCTCTTTCAAATCGACCGACGCGCGTCGTTTGATCTGATCAGTGATCAACAAGTCTTTTAATTCAGAAAATTGCGTAATCCCCAAACCGTTAATCCATCCTTCAAGAAAACTATTCAATTCGAATATGAGATCTCTCCACGGGTTTCCTGGATTACGCGTATGTTTATTCAATTTTTGACGGTACGCTTCCGCACTCAGCCTGTACCGGGCTAATAAAAGCGATTTAACATGTTCGAAATTGTCAATTTTTTGAGCTGGTTCGCGTAAGATTAATTCTGCAATTTCCACCGGCAATAATGCTAACAAGTGCGTGACGTATTCATCTTGCTCTATTCCGGACCTATTCGCCTGTCGCTCGAACAAATTCAGGAATAATGTTATGTCGGATCGTTCAGGATCGAAACGATGCATAATAGTTTTAAGAGGTAATCTAACGGATCTTTCGGAACCGCTGCTTACCGTAGAATTTCGCCTTTCTGAACTCTGCGTTAATTTTAGCTGTTCTAAAGTAAACGCCCTTTCCTTATCTTTCTCTCTCTCTTCCCTAACTCTCTCTTCTCTCTCTCTTTCCTCTCTCTCTCTCTCTTTTTTCCCCCTCTCTTTCTCTTTTTCTGCCGTGATGCGTCCTTCCCTATCCTTCACGATGTACCCTGCCTGTACTAACGTCAGTTCCTCGTCGTATTTTTCTGCTGCTTCAATTTTTTCGATTATCATTGCCATATTGTCTTGTTCATCTATTTCCACCCCTAAAACTTCCGCGAGATTCTGTAAATCCGCTTTCCTGCAGTACTTCAGTGAATTTAACTTCGACATGACTACGGTGTGTTGAAATAATACAAACGGAAACTATTCGTTTTGTTTATCAATTTAGAAGTATATGAACCTTACACCTCACAATAAATATTTTACCCCTAATCACACAATATAAATAAACATTTCAAATGCATAACCCATACGTAAAAATTATTTTATGATTTTTCAAAGGATTTTCAGAATTTCTATATTCTCGTGCCAAACGTAAAGCAAAAACTAAAATTCAAAGTTTTAAAGCTTTAGAGTCCCTATACACACAATATGAAAACAATAAGTAATTTTTCAAATACTATAGGCAAACTACATTCCCAGTATTTCTCAAGAACTGAACACTCTCTGCAACCTTCATCAAAATGCATCTATACTATTTAGGGTAAAAGTTTAATTTACTCTGTTTGTCATTTAGCAATCCAGCATGCATCAAAAATTCTCTTTATACAATCACTCATCAAAATATATTTCTTACACATTACTCTTACATTATATATTCGTCATATAAGAAAAAAAAATTTTACTGGGAATTTTTTTTTTTTTTTGAGTAGTTATGAATTTAGCCTATCTAATCCTTTCTACATTCCAAATATTACAAATACTGATAAAGATAACATAACATATAAATTTGCATTAAACGTTAGTTTTCAATTAACTACACATTATTGATTTATCATAATCTTAGTATTTTCATTTACCTCAAAATAAAAAAGTTTCTCATATTTTTATTTAAACAACATTTTAACATCCTATCAGTATGATAAATAATAGTTTAAGAGCCACTCAAAATGAAATGAGCTTACCTGTTGCAGTTGTTGCTTGAAGTATCTTGTCTGGGGAACGGTCCGTTATGGCACTTCGCGAGTGTCGTCCACTGTAGCTCAAGGGCTCGTATCGGGCGTGTTGCGTCCCACTGTTTGTCGTCCAAGGTCCACCTTGCACTGTCTCGAAGCACTGTCTAGTTGATCTAGATGAACTGTCTCATTGCCGTTGTTCTGGATGAACTGTCTTTCGTTCTGGACGAACTGTCTTTTGTTCTGGGTGAACTGTCTTTTGCTCCCGAAGGGCTGTCCTTCTGTCTTCCTCGGAACTGTAGTTTCGATTCTTTCGGCTGCCTCTCGAGTTGTCGTCAGAAACTCCGGGTGTTCGCCGTCTGTTTCCTCCTGGGCTTTCCTCTAATAACAATTATTCTTGCTGAAAATCTTCTAGCTGCCACCAAGTTGTAACGGAGCCGATGTCGTAAGGTGGTGTGGTAGCGGGCAACTTCAACGGCCTAGTCTTATCAATATCGAAAAAAATATTTTATTGTTTCACAAACAATTGAATAAGAATTTCTTGATTAAATAATTCATAATTACAACATTTTTCATATAAGGGTTCGAGTTCAGCTGACAATAATATATTTATAGAATCAAGTCCAGTCCTCGAATAATAGATCGCTTTCAGTGTAGTCAGTCTCTTACTTATCCAATGTCCACTATTTTCGAAGATAGAGCTCGCGATGCTCGACAGGAATGTCGCACTTTTGTAGGTGTTTAACCGTGGTTTAGGAACCTCCGATCTTCCACTCCGTGATGGAGATATCTTAACAGCCACACATGGCTTTCGCTTTTCTGTGCCTCGGAGTATGCCCCGATGCCGTCGGCCCGTGAGAGATTTCCACTCTGCACGACCAGAAACACCTTGAAGTCTCAACTTCAACAGAAGGGAAAATTAAGCTCCCGAGAATGTTCTCGCATCCTCTTTTATCTGTTTCGTTTTTCCGTCTAGGACCACAGCCACTCCCATTAGCCACTCACCATCCGTGGGCCATGATCTCATAGGCCAGCCCTTTCTCTATAGGCTGCCGTCAGGAACTTTCGCGTCCGGTTCCATCTCTGGTTTCACTTTCTACTTTCCCACGGGAACGAGGCCCTCGTGAACATCAAAAGAATATTTCTCTCGCTAGATAAAAGAGTTCTTTTCACCCTAGTGTCATCTGCGAAGATTGATAGAAATTGAGGTATTTGTTTCATCTCTAGCGACAATTTCTAGGACTCTGAAGAAATTTGGAGGCTAGGTGAAAATACATTAGCTTCCCTGTGCTGGCTTTTGCCTTGTAAATTGAGAGTTTCAATGTGAGATATCGTCGAATTCTCACAAACAATTATTTTCTCAGTAAGACAATATTTTTCGTTTCTAACACAATCGCTTCGGGAAATTCCGTTCAAAATGTCCACTTTGACATCATTTTTTGAAATATATTCTGCCTCTGTCAAAAAATCGATCTTTACGGTACATTATATAGTTTCTGAATAAGCGAATCTACCAATTGGATGCGTTTGAAAGCAAAAATGAATTTAAAAATGAGTCAGAAAATAAGCAGTTTGGATTTGAATACTCCCTTAAGAGGCTACTTCAGTCAAATGAAAAGACCCGTTCGCTAATGCTAATCCTATGGAAGAAATTTATAACGATATCTCGGTTGCATTTTAATATTTTTAAATGATTTCTTTTGCATTGGATAGCTGAGATCGATCTGTACAAAGGCCGTTTTTTAATTTTTCGATTTTGTTTACAGATATTTTTAATGAGGACGCTTTCATTTTCGGAACCGGTTTTGAAATTGAAAGCATCCTCATAAAAAAAATCTGTAATGAAAATCGAAAAAGTAAAAAACGGCCTGCATACAGATTGATCTCAGCTATCCAATGCAAAAAAAAATCATTTAAAAATATTGAAATGCAACCGAGATATCGTTATAAATTTCTTCCATAGGATTAGATTAGCATTAGCGAACGGGTCTTTTCATTTGACTGAAGTAGCCTCTTAATATGATTATTTTTCCAACACAATCCGCTTCGGCAAATTCGGTTCAAAAGGCTCACTTTGACAGCCTGTTTTAAAATATATTCTGCCTCTATCAAAAAATTGACCATTACGGTACATTATATAGTTTCTGACTAAGAAAAGGTACCAATTGGAAGCCTTTGAGAGTAAAAATGAATGGTAAAATGAGTCAGAAAATAAGCAGTTTGGATTTGAATACACCCTTACTAAGATGATTTTTTTCTTCAACCGCTATGTATTTTTAATTTGTTTTTGCTGTAAGAATTGGTCCTATCCAAAACTTGTCTATATAGATGTTGTAGACAATATTAAGAAGATATGTGATAAATTCATGGGGATTTTATATCTTTTGAATTGACGAAGTTATGGATTTTTTTCTTCTTCAAACGCCCTTTTTGTTTTTGTTTTTGTTTTTAATTTTTTTTTTGCGGTACGAATTGGTCCTATCAAAAACTTGTGAATATAAAAGTTGTAGATAATGTTAAGGAGATTCATGATAAAATTAATTGGATTTGATATCTTGAGAATTGACAAAGTTATGAATTTTTTTCTCCCAAAAACCATATTTTTGCGTCCCTTGAGCCCATTTTTAACTTTAACAAATATCTGTGATACATAAATTTTTGGCCCTATTTTTAGAAGTAATAAAAAATTTACACTGATTCGATATGTACAAAATTTAAGAAGTTATGGGGTTTTTTCGGTTTTCACAAAACCCCTCCCTATTTCCATCCCCTTGGTCCGATTTTGCCCATTAACGAACTTGACCGAGATTTTATGCCCCTTGATTTTATGTATCAGTTTGGAAGAGATTGGTGCAGAATTGTGGAAGTTATCGTGTCCAGAAGAAAGTGATATATATAGATAGATAGATACATACATACATACATACATAGATAGATAGATAGATAGATAGATAAAGTTTTTTACTGAAGGTGGTTTTGGGCTCTAGGGGTCATGATCGGTGTAGATCTGCAAAAATTTTTCAGAAATTCCAACATAGGAACGACGCCAATAGGTAGTATTTCATACGAAATCTACCTAAAACGCAGATCAAAGTTTCACAAAAGCAAAATGCGTGCCTGTCTGTTTTGTCTTTAGTCGTATTTTCACGAGTCTTCGAAATAACAAATTGCATTATATTTTTATCGTATTTTAAAAATACAATACGCAGCAAAACGCTAAATGGTCCTTCCTGTCTATTACACAGTAGTTGTCAAAGTTAGAAGTATAAAGACTTATAGAACATTAGCAATCCAATCTGTTTTGCAATGATTAACAAATTGGAAATTGCTCGTCAAACGTGGCAAATGAGGTGCGTTCGTACTATAACTAGTTTTATAATTATTTTTTGCACCCCATATTGTACTGAATGTATATATTTTTGCACTTCATAAGTGCATAGTCTGTAACATCATTAAAATGCACTTGCAATAATTTTTTCCCATTCCCCGTAATGTAACGCAAAACTTTTGACTGTCTCTGTAATTAAACTACACACCGATTTTCATAAAATTTGAAATGGCTCGACAAAATTTTGCAACAATTATATATATAAAATTTCAGACCATTCGGAAGGCTGTAACATCATTAAAATGCACTTGCAATATTTTTTTTCCCGGGAAAACATTTGACTGCCCCTGTAATTAAACTATACATCTGATTTTCATAAAATTTGAAATGGCTCGACAAAATTTTGCAACAATTATAAATTTAAAATTTCAGACCATTCGGAAGGCTGTAAAATCATTAAAATGCACTTGCAATATTTTTTCCCATAGGCCGTAATGTAAAGAAAAACATTTGACTGTCCCTGTCATTAAACTATACATCCGATTTTCATAAAATTTTAAATGGCTCGACAAAATTATGCAACAATCATATATTTAAAATTTCAGACCATTCGGCTTGGTAGTTTTTGCTCTGTTATATGCGGACAGACAGACAGACGGACTGAAAGACGACTATAGGTGCTACGTATTTATATAATTACGAACGCACCTTAAAATGAATTTAACATTTGGAGATTCAAATTTTAAATTTCTACAATTCCTAAACTACTTGACTAAATGTCTTTCTGTTAGTTTTCTTAAGTAAAATTTAATGACAAAGCCAAATATGATGTAAAAATTATTGCGTTTGTATTGAAAATTTCAGAGTTCGGTACAATTTTAGAAGTATGAAGATGAGCCTTAAGATTTTTTTTTTATATAACTTGAAACAATACATAATTTCCTATAGAATGTTTATTTAATTGTTTTCATGAACAATTTGGTGAGTAAAATGCATGGGGTCATTATTTCATTCATCATTTCCTTTGACAAACTGCACCTTGAAACCGTCAGATACAAATTATATTTATTCATGAAATTGGCCATCATATGAAATTAGAGAGCACTCATTTGTCATTTTAGACTGATGTAGTTATTTGCAGAGAAAAAGAGTATCGGGGATAGAAAAGTATTCTGAGGAAAAATTAGAGAATGTGTCCCCTTTATTGGAGAACTACCATCTTAATACAGTATTACCGTGGTAGTGCTTGAAGTGACCTATGTAGTATTAATATATATTAGCTGAATCAGTATTGCACACATATTAAGTGCACCTGTTACACAAATTTAATTAAAATTGTTTTTTAATAAAATTCTTCTGAATTAATACATTGTTTTTTTACACTCTTCATTATAATAAAAGAAAAAAAGACATTTAAATTCAATATTTCAATGTAAAATGTTGAGGTTCTTTAAAATTTAAGTCTAAACTTCTAAATTTTTATTTTTTTTCAGTAATCCATTATAAATCTTTTCACAGCTATATTTAACTGAAAAATAAATACCCAGAAAAATACCCGAAGTGGGTAGTTTACATCACTGGGTGCACCAGGACAGGCTTTCGACTATCCTCACAAAAATTTTGAGCCTCGTACGTACCGTGGATTCTGATAGCCATCGCATACAGACAGAGCAAAACTTTCTTTTATTAGTATTTTTAATTTAGAACTTGGATTCATTGCACGAAAATTGGAAATTCAAAAAATAAAAAAATCTGACTGAGAAGGAAGGGTTAAGAGTGTGACAAGGTAAAGATACGCTTAGCTTCTTAGCAATGTAAACGTCGAAATGAATATTCATTTTCCATAAAAATTAATATATAGCCAGCATAGGGGTTCTGTATTTGCTAATATAAAATCAAATGTTCCGGGACTGGGACATTTTCGAATGCACCCCTGATTATAATCTACATGTGGTACTAATTGTCTAAGGCGCATCTTAATTGATGCTACATTATCTTAAAAGAAATAAAAATACTATAACAAGCTCCGATGTAATACGGACACCATTAATTTGAGAAAATATTTTCTACTTTTATGTGTATTTCCCGTATTACGAGCACTCCTTTCTTTGTGTCATAGCGCTACTATTGATTATTTCAACACAGCTAAAGTTTATTTGAGCTGTTTTAAATTTTAAGTATAAATATAAATAAAGATCAGATCTTAAAAATTCCGGGAGAAATGGAGGTAAAAGACGCTGGTTTATGTAGGAGGTATCCCATTGTGGGGAGAGGGAGCAAACAGTTGAAGCACCCACTTTTTAGGGATGTCCGTTATTTGCATAGCTGCCAACATTCCTTATTTTTAAAGTCAAACATCAATATTTTAAACCAGAAATTTAATTTAATAAATGAAATAAAAAAGAACCATGTAGAAACAAGCACATTTCATTAAATAAATTTTCTGGTTCAAATTCTTTTATTTGATCTGAAGAAAACCAAAGGAAGGTTGGCTTGGCAGCTATGCATTTATACGCATTGAAAAAAAATTAAATATTTTTTCTTTTTTTTTTTGGTGGAGGGTGGAGGGTGTTTAGGAATATGGGGCGCCAATTAAAGTTCTGCACACAGGCGCCGGATACTTATGGCGCGCCCCTGTACAGATCTTTAATGAGATGAACCTGATAATGGAAAATTAGCCACTTTAAATGATTCTGCCCAATGTATTTCGATGGAACTTGGACTGTTAATTAGTTAACTTTCCAGGGGCGTTTTCAGTATACAACATGCCCTTCTATATTGTTCAGCCATACCGTTTTTGGGAAAATTCTGTAGTCTGGTGTACGCAATTATCACAATAGCCTTTTTAAAAATTAAAATAAACGGTTTTTGATAGAATTTGCATTATTTGTTTGACAATTTTTCAGAGATAGTTTTAGTATATAATATATTGTTCGACACTGTTTAGTCATAGAGCAATGGGTTAAATTCTGTTATTTTCCAACATAGCTGCGAGTTGAAAAAAAATGGTCTTGGCGAGACAAGGAAAGTTTTCATCCATATTTTCTGTTCAGTAATTAGATAATTTATTTACTATAAACAATACATTTATCTCTTTTTTATATAAAAACAGAAGTAAATTGTATATAAATAACAAAAATATTAATATTCACAAATAAAAATTTATATAGGAATATATATATATGAATACATATTTTTAAAAGCTTAAAGTTCATTTTATTTGTTTTTATAGCTGTTCATATCATTTGGCCACAAATCTCACTTTCTTAAGCCCGAATTGCGCCAAGCTTTTTAACATCTAACAGTACACATTGATCTTAAAATCAGGAAAATTGGAAAGTAGATGTAGTTTGTAAAGTATGCATAAATTAAGGAGATAAATTACGTTATCGAATCCATAGACAATTGGCATATTTGGTGCCGATAAGTTACATAATTGAGCCTACTGACAATTGGCGTATGTTACCTGGCGTGGTTTGGCACATAATTAACTTAGGAAAAGGTTTAAACTGATACTGTGTTTTTAAAGCGGAGCTATTCTATAACCGAATTAACACAGAATTGCCGTGATTTGAAAGAAAACTTTTTGGCGACCTTTTCCTATTTTTACGTTATACCAACACCATACCAAATTGTATGCTATTGCGCCATTTATTTCAATCCTAAATGTGCAAAATTTTTTGGTAATTTACAGTATAGGGATCTTGGCGAAACAGAGAAAATAGCCTTGGCGGAGAGAAAATTTGGAAACATATTTTCTGGCAACCTATTCACTGTTTCATTTCATATAAACAAGCATTTTTTTCTGTTTATACAATTTATTTAACATAAAGATGCAATTTATCTAATTTTAATTAGAAACAGAAGTAATTTGTATATAAAAAACATTTATAATATACATATATAAACAAACAAAAAATTTCATCAAGTTTGTTTTCTTAACTGTTTATATCAATTGGCAATAAATCTCACTTTCTGATGCCCGAATAGCGCCAAGCTTTTAAAAAAACACGAAGGCGCCTGTAGTGGAAAAGAAAAGTACCAAATTTTATTGCAAACGATGCCAAACTTTGGGGCTTGATATTTATTGAACGCGAATTTCTTTTGGCTTTAATTATTATTTATTCGTAACACTGCAAAAAATTTTAATTTACTATTTTTTGAAGGTGGAAGTATTTTTTATTATCAAGTAAAATTAAGTTATAACTTCATTTTTCCCTGAATAAAACATGGAAATGTTTACTGCAGTGCCAAGAGACACTTAAAATGTCATGCGCGTAGTTGGCGATTTTGAAAAAAAAATTTTCTATAATATCGGAACCCACAGCAAATTGGCTCATTTTAACGACAATTTTTTGGTACAAAATGAAATACATTTGTTGTAGACATAATAGTAAATCTCAATACTCGCCGATTGAAAAGTCTTTAAAATTATTCAGCAGAGACAACGAGAAATAACTTGCAGTTTCATAAATTTTAATAATCAATATTCTTATCTATCTATCTATCTACTTCTGCTTCTACTATATATACTAGAGTAAAATGGAAATGAGAAATTCGTCCGGGTTGCATATAACTTGAGCTCACCTGAATGGATTTTGATCATAATGATAGTTAGATAATTTTCCAGGGAAGATTTTAGTATATAAAATATCGTTCTACGTTGCTTATACATACAATTATGTTTTAAAGTTATATAATCAGACGAACCCGATCATGAAAGATTAACCTTTTTAAAAGATTCAGCCAAATTTATTACGATTGAGTTTTCACTGTTAGTTAAATAATTTTTCAGGAAGAGTTTTAGTATATACTATACCCTTCTGCATTGTTTAATAATAGAGGTGTGGTGGAAAGTTCTATAATCAGTTGAACCCGATTATGAAAGTTTAACATTTTTTAAAGTTCTACAGAACGCATTTTGATAGGAATTTCATTTTAGTTAGATATCTATTCAGACATGGTTTTAGTATTTTGCATATTGTTCTACGTTGCTTAGTCATAAAGTAATGGCGGAAAGTTCCATAATCATATGAAACCGATTATGAAAGATTAGACTTTTCAAAAAGTTCTAGATGGCGGATATTGATAATACTTTCTTTGTTGATAAGACAATGTTTTCGGAGGTTTTAGTTTATTGCGTATCAGTCTACGTTGCTTAGTTACAGAATTATGGGGGAAAGTTCTATAATCAGATGGACCCCTTATGAAAGATCAACCTTTAAAAAAAGTTTTACTGGATGGATTTTGTCCGTTTGTTTGTTTGCATTATTACAAGTAGTTATATAATTTTTCAGGGTTTGTTTTATTGTATTGCGTATTGTACTATCTTTCTTTACCAATCCTACTGTTATTGATCAACTAAAAGGGTTAAGACCTTAATAGCTGAAAATTTGTCTACACATTAGAAAATATAATAGCACATTGTCGTTCTTATCGTTTTCAGCAGTGCGAAAGGACATTCCAGGTAAGGTTCCATATTGCTTTAAATCACAATGTCAAATTCAATGATACATTTTGTTTAATTCAAGGTTCATTTAGATAAGCAGACCAGCGTAGCGGGCATAGCCTGCTAGTATTTAATAAAATAATATTGAAAATTTTGTTATTTTTGCTAACAAACAAAGCTTAATGGTTCTTTAGTATGTTTTTAAAGCATATAAATAGTTCCATATAAATGCGATTGAAACCTGAAAGTATTACAGTATTTATTTATGTAAAAATAATAATAATAATAATGTAAAAATAAGATCATAGTTATAGCTGTCCTCCGTGTCGTATCTAGACTTATCATTTTAGAACAATGGCGGATATCTTGGGCTAATAAAGGGTTCGCAAAACGACATCATGCATCCTCACGGGAAAAGACTTGGGGGAGAAGCTTAAGCCCGACGTGACCCGTCCCGGGTCGCGCCAGTTTAAATCAACGGGACTCAGGCTGGGTCAGGTATTCTCTCTTTAATAGCCGGGCCCTGCTCTGATCTTACAATTTTTTGCAGATTCGGGTCGGGCCAAACTTCTTTTTCTTCCAGGTCGAGCCAGGGCTGGACTTCATTCTTCCCAGAGGTCTTCATTGGCCAAAATGTCCAGGTCGGAGCTCGGTCCAGAATAAAAGCTAAATGTTCGGTCCGTGTCAGCCCGAATGATAAGCATTATTTGTCCCGTCCGCGATCCGTGCACTCCTGAATTCTTGTCCCCGAGCCCAAGTTGGTTTGGCATCTTACTTATTCGTAAAAATTATATTTATGCTGCTCGTTTGTTTAGTGAAATCTTTAGATTTTTTTTTTTTTTTTCGATTTGATGATTTTTTAAAAATTTTATTTTATTTGATAAGTTACAAAGATGCGTCTTTAAAAATCTACTTTTTTTGTTTGTAAAGCTTTAAAAATATGATTTTCTTTTATCATCCGTTTCTTTCATTCTAAACTGATTTTCTTATTGTATTTTCAGTTGATTGATAAAGTCTAATTGATAATTGTCTAAGTCATACTTTTTACGTAGTGTTTATGTACATAAATTTTAATGCCTAAACGGTCATTGAAATTACAGTTTTTCTGTATTCTTGAATTTTGAACGTAATCTGAAAATAAAATATAAGCATAAGTAAATGTGCTTTATGAATAATTTTAATTACAAAGTGCAGGCTAGGCTCGAGTCGACTTTTTAGCTTTTATACCGGGCTGGGCCAATATTTGTGTGTGTGTGTGTGGGGGGGGGGGGGGGGGGGTTGGACCTGATCTTGGGCCTAAAAATTTCAGCCCGCGCAAAACTCTAACTGACATATTGAAGGTAGCTTTATTTTTTTTTAATGCTTCTTTCAGGCATCATGATCATCTCCATAGTTACTGAATATACCAGGTGTCCTAAAACTGACTGACTGATTTTAAAATTCAATAACTTGCAAATGGTGACAGGTACTTAAAAAAAAAATGCAGGAGGGTTATGCAGGCTGTCAGGTGTAGGGGTGATTCTGTTCCGAATGTTTCGAAAATTTAATCCTCTCGCTGCGCATCCCGCGATTTCCACGGCTAATGTAAAAGTACAAAATTTGAGCAGCCTGCAATTTCCGCAACAAATCTTTTTTTATTATCTTCTAATTCTATTTATAAAAAAAAACTCTTTCACAAAAATTTTGACATATTTTAACACTAAAATATATGCAGACATGAAATATGTAATAAAATAAATGCGCAATTTTTAAGCTCATTTTGATTTAAAAAAAAAGCAGAAGAGGGTTGCGTTTTGTTCCAAATTTTTTTTTTGGAACCAAACAATTAATTCTAAAGCAAATCTCCTTTATTAAATTGAAATGAACTTAGTATTATGAGCAATCGATTTTCCAATGTTTTGCCCTGAGTAGTTCGCGGTGTTCATAGATTTTGTTTACGTGTGACGTCACATCTCCTTTGCTTAATGTGACGTCACACTTAGATGGCGTATAAATCTCAAATAAATCAACAAATCACAAGCAAATCAGTAAATCATAAATAAATCGCAAATAAATCAGTAAATACCAGATAAATCAGTAAATCTGTGTACACTTATAAATCAATCAGAAATCAGGTAAATCATATTGATTTGTAAATCTGGTACGTTAAAAACTAGTTTGTCGAACCCCTCGTGTGTCACACACGTAAGAGCCTCACAATCTAGCCTCACAATAGAGATCTGCACGGACCGGGCTTGACCCGAAGCCCGTATCTGGCCCGGCCCGCGCGCCAGGACGGGCCGGCGAATTGAAGCCGAAATTACAAACGGACCGGGCCGGCAGAATTAGAACAATTTTTTCCAACCGGGCGGGCCGGGGCGGCAAAAAAATTCAGCGGGCCTACCAGGACAGGCCGGGCCTATAAAAAAATTAAGCGGGCCTGCCGGCTCACTATAAAAACTTAATCGAAGCCGATAAAATATGAGTCACTTAAAATGAAGGTGATTTTCGTGAGAATAAGTATAAATGTGCGTCACGAGCCGATGCTAGTTTGACAACATCCATACAGAAATGTAACATGTCTAGCGTAGAGATAAACATCGAACAGTTAAATTGTGTCTGAGCCGGGGCTTAATTTTTCCACCAGACTCGTGCCGGGCCCAGATCAGGCTTGCATTTTTTTTTCTACATAGTCGAGCGAGGTCGGAACTGGACTTTATTGTTCTCAGGATGTGTAAGGAAGGCGAAATATTTAAAAAATATATTAATAGCGATAACGAAGTTCTATTAACGGAATCTTTGGATCAACAATGAGAAATTTTCTGACTCATTTTTAACTGTAAAGGCATACAATTGACAGGCCTGACTATTGAAGGGATTTGGAATCGAACACAGGCCCCGATCATGACTAATTGGGGCCCTGGGCAAAGATAAATTAGGGGGTCCCATTCGAATCGTTGCAACATTATTTGTAAACAATATTTTCGCACCTTGGATTTTAAATAGAAGAAAATTCTTAGCTCCGTCATTTTTAAATTAAGTATCTTAATTAATAAAATACTTTTTATCTTAATACAGAACAAAACTCTTTTATATAACTTTAGAAACTTGTTATATTCCTTTAAGATGAATTTAATAACTTCAGTTTATGGAAAAGTTGGAATTAGGAAAAAAAGGTAAATATTTTATAATTTAATATATGAAATTGAAGGCCCCTTGAGGTCTGGGGCCCCTGGGCAAAGTCCCGATTTGCCCGTGTGCGATAATAAGGGCCTGATCGAACAGCGTTTTCCATTTTTTATAACAAGATTACATATCGCGATATAAGAGATTCTTGTCGCGTGACTGCAGGTTTTTCTCCTTCCCCGTGCTATCGCTACTGGAAATTCGATTTCAAACTTTAACTTCGACAGTATTTTCTCAAAAGTATATTGACTTAATCAAAAAATGAATAACGTTATTTGATTATATAGTTTCTGAATAAGAACTCTCGCCAATCTTATGCGTTTCCGAAAAGAAATGAATTCAGAAATGTATCAGAAAGTAGCTTCTTTGGATTTGAGAAAAGCGTTATTAAATGGCAGGGAAATATTTTTACAAATCTGCTTTTTATTATACAGCTTCAAAAGTTATCGTGTTTTTAACTCTCTTTTTTTTTTCTTTTGAATGTTAAAACGTCTAAGACTTTAAGTAATCATTAATGTTGCTATTGTGTATTTTCTGTCTTGCGAGCACATAGTAATTTTAAAATATACTGTAAAATTATCCCATAAATATATATGCAGTATTATTCTTTAAAAGAATCTTAATTGTATGTTTAGAAGAACCTGAATTTTTTGTATAAATTGATTCGGGCCTCATTTAATTGATTTTTCCATGGCCGGGCCTGTTTTTACTGGTTTTTGTATGGTCCGGGCCGGGCCTGGAAATTCCGGCCCGTGCAAATGCTTTACTACTCAATGGTTTACTGTCTAAATGGTTTCTGAACGGCCGGCGACGAAGATTATCAGAATTCGTCGCAAATGTATCTGCCGTTTTTACTAGGTATTTTTTGTTCATGTTTTTAAAGTATTCTTTCTGGTGAACTTTCTAGCTCCACGTGGGTCTTAATTTGCACCGAAGTTTACAGGAGCACAGCTACAGTACTTCGTTATTTTTAGTGAATACGAGTGTGTATCAATAAGTTTTTGCCCTCACATAGAAATAATTCAGTGAAATTTATGAAATTGTTATGTTGTATTAATCCTTTTCTATATAGTCACCGTGCACAGTGACACATTTCTGAAACCACTTATCAAACCACTTATTCATGCTATGCACCTCCAGAGCCCCTCCCCCTAAATTTGCCTTCCCGGGGGCATGAATGATATCTGCAAAATTTAGAAAAGTGCCCCCGGAGGGAAAATTTAGGGGGGGGGGGTGTTCACAGGCCTTTCCAACAATATGTAACATGTGGGGTCGGCAAAAGTTAGAAAAATGATCCCCCTTTGGGTCTACTATCGCGCCTCCTTGAATACATCCTCCCCCCTCTCTTTGAAATACCTTTTGTCACTGTGCACGGTGACTATACAGGGTGATTCATAAAAGATGGGCAGAACTTTAAGGGGTTATAGTACACTTAAAGACAAATAATATTAAATAGGAGACTAAGGGTCCCAGACGTATTCCCAAGGAGATAGGGGGCATTAAAGTTTAGGGTCCGAAATTTCAAATGATTATAAAACATGGAAAAATTGGTCGATTCGTTTGCGGTTTTTGCAAAAAATTTTCTTTATGTCAGTATTTTCTTGAAATAAAATTTTAAAGTTCAATTTCAAAAAATGCCGATAGGGGGCGCTTTAGACTTTGGAGTAACAAACAACTATTTTTTAACGTTATTTTTTGTATTTCTTTAAATGATTTCGAAAGCTTAGACTTAAACTTAAATTTTGATCTAAAAATCTGAGTCCTAACGAGTAGTTAAGTAGCGTAAACTGAAATTTGAAATTTGAAACCCTTCTCCCCCCAGAACAAAAATCAGTTATTCCCGATCTTTGTGTCGTAGATTCGGCTCTAACTACTGCCGCGTTTTGCTAAAATTATTCTTTATGTCAGTATTTTCTTGAAAATAAATTTTAAAGAAAATTTTCAAAAAATTCCGATAGAGGGCGCTTTAGACTGTGGAGTAACGAACAACTATTTTATACCGTTATTTTTTGTGTCTCATTAAATGCTTTCTAAAGCTTAGACTTAAATTTTCAGCCCAAAATCTGAATCGTTAGACGTGGTTAAGTTTCTGGGGAGAGGGGTTTGAAATTTCTACTCCTGAGCACAGTTCAGTTTACCATGTCCACACATTGTGTGCTGTGATACCAGGTAAAAAGACACAAATTAGGATTATGTTACCAAAGCATATTTATTAACATGTAATTACAATAAATGTCCAAAATTGTGACCACCAGAGGTTATGCACGCAGAACAACGGCGAAGAATGGAACGGCGAACATTCGCGAAAACATCAGGCTTTTCGAGCACTTCCCCTACAGCGGCGGAAAGTCTGGCGACCAGTTCCTCGGGGGATTCAATGGGTGTCTCATACATAAGAGCCTTCAATCGTCCCCAAAAAAAGAAATCGAGGGGTGAAAGATCTGGCGAGCGAGCAGGCCAAGCAACAGGACCACCTCGACCAATCCATCTGTTCGGAAATGTGATGTCCAGATAGTTGCGGACGTCTCGTACGTAATGGGCTGGCGCTCCATCGTGCTGGAACCACATGACCCGCCGGATGCGTGGAGGAACAACGTTTAACAGGTCTGGCAGCACATGTTGCAGAAATGTGAGGTATGTTTTACCGTTGAGGCGTTCAGGAAGAAGGTACGGTCCGATTAGGTGGTCTCCGAGGATTCCTGCCCAAACATTGATGGAAAAGCGTCTCTGATGAGCATGTGGATACGTAGCATGTGGATTGACATCCGCCCATACATGTGCATTGTGTGTGTTAAATGTACCTTCACGTGTGAAGGTACATTCATCGGTGAAAAGCACAGTTCGTCCAAAATGTGGATTTAGCGCGTTCTGCTGCAGAAACCAGCGGGCGAATTCAATACGATTTGGATAATCCCCTGGAGACAGTTTCTGGACTCGTTGCACATGAAACGGGAGCAAATGTTCATCCTTCAGTACCCTCCAAGTCATGGACTGTGAGGTATCCACCTGCCTAGCCACTGTTCGTGTACTTGTACTTGGCTGCGCCGCTACTACATCCAGAATGGCTTCTGCAACAACTACTGATTCGTCCTTTTTTGCACGACCTGCATTCGACCGGGAAGCGAGAAATGATCCCGTCTCACACAACTGTCTGTGCAAGCGCTCGAAAGTTTTGCGGTTAGGCAACCGCCTGTTGGGAAATCGCTCTCCGTACATTCGTTGTGCCTCTGCACCATTTCCATCTGCCGCTCCGTAAATTAAATGCATCTCAGCCTTTTCCTTATTCGTGAAGGGCGCCATCTTCCGATTCATTACTACAGCGACTTACACTTGACTCACCGTTCAGTGGTTTTTATGCCTGAATCGTGTCGAAAATTTGCATGCGTGTTCTTCTTCTTCCCCATTTGACATTTGCATACTTTCTGTTTCCTTCTTCACCCGGTGACTAGCGTCAGGAATGGAGCTTTAACGTTTGCATGAGCGACGTTTCCAACTGTGCCAGTGCCTTTATGAGTGAATTCCGACTATGCAGTCCTTGACGAAAGTTGTATTTTTGCCTCGTATCACAGCACAGAATCGTTGGGCATGGTTAAGTAGTGCAAACTGAACTATGTTCAGAAGTTGAAATTTGAACCCCCTCCCCTCGCTACTGAACCACGCTCAGCGATTCAGATTTTGAGCTGAAAATTTAAGTTTAAGTCTAAGCTTTAGAAAGAATTTAATGAGACACAAAAAATAACGGTATAAAATAGTTGTTCGTTACTCCAAAGTCTAAAGCGCCCTCTATCGGAATTTTTTGAAAATTTTCTTTAAAATTTATTTTCAAGAAAATACTGACATAAAGAATAATTTTAGCAAAACGCGGCAGTAGTTAGAGCCTAATCTACGACACAAAGATCGGGAATAACTGATTTTTGTTCTGGGAGGAGAAGGGTTTCAAATTTCAAATTTCAGTTTACGCTACTTAACTACTCGTTAGGACTCAGATTTTTAGATCAAAATTTAAGTTTAAGTCTAAGCTTTCGAAATCATTTAAAGAAATACAAAAAATAACGTTAAAAAATAGTTGTTTGTTACTCCAAAGTCTAAAGCGCCCCCTATCGGCATTTTTTGAAATTGAACTTTAAAATTTTATTTCAAGAAAATACTGGCATAAAGAAAATTTTTTGCAAAAACCGCAAACGAATCGACCAATTTTTCCATGTTTTATAATCATTTGAAATTTCGGACCCTAAACTTTAATGCCCCCTATCTCCTTGGGAATACGTCTGGGACCCTTAGTCTCCTATTTAATATTATTTGTCTTTAAGTGTACTATAACCCCTTAAAGTTCTGCCCATCTTTTATGAATCACCCTGTATAGAAAAGGACTAATACAATGTAGCAATTTCATTAATTTCCCTCAATTATTGCTATGTGAAGGCAAAAACGTATTGATACACCCTCGTATTTAAATATTAGCCGGAATCCACCGAAACTTATGAATACAGCGCACTGAAGCCCACCGGTTGATATAAAGAAATGCTTTGCGAGTAGGATTTTCTGAAAATTCTCCCCTCCTGATTTTAATGATTTTGATCGTTCATTTACTAGACTTTTTATAAATAAATGCATATAGATGTAGTCAATATATATATATATATATATTTCCTGAAGACGAAATTTGCTTAAATTTTGCAAATAATGTACGAAGTATAAATATGTGAGAGGAGGGGATGAGGATACGTATTTAATTGTTATTACTACCGAATATTAAAACTCCGGTACTTTTTTTGCTAGAACTTAAGCCCTGCTGAGAAATTATCCATAGTTGTGCTATTATGGATTGGTTAATCTGATGGAATGTCAGGAGCTCACACCTTCAGAGGATTCCGAGAGATCTATAAATGGGTATACGTTTCATGATTCAATAAAAGTAGTTATTTCTTTCAAAACAATTATTTTTATTTTCATTGAGTACGGTTTCACAAAGATTTATAGCAGTTCGTTGAAATTCGCAATAATTAGCATTATTCTATGCGGACCGAGCTTAGTTTGTATTTGCAATAACGGAGAATGCCTGTCTTTTCTTTTCGTCATCATTCGGCTAGAATTCAAAATTCATCACATATACTTAGAAACAATTCTTACATTAAGAGAATTCATTCTGTCGAAATAAAATAGTTTTCCCTGTCGAGGTAAGGCCATAAAAATGGAACATTCTTAACTTTAAAAACTTAGAGATGCTATAAATTAGAGAATTTCTTTTCTTTCTTTTTTTAGGGGTGGAGGGGGGGGGGTGTTATTTAAACAACGTCAAACTTAGAATGAAACTATGTAATGATTACACTTATTGCTCCCTTTATTACTTCAAAATAAATAAAAATATAACTATACTCAAATTTCCAAGTGAGCAACATCATTTGGATGTTTTAACTATACTTAAGTTGCTTTTCTATAGATAAATATGGGTATGTTAACAGGTAAAGAAGACATTTTAGAGGTTTATTAATGAACAATTTTTAGGCTTGACTCAATTTTCAGGATACACAGATTGATTCATGCCCGAAACAAAAATTTTTTCACCCGGGGCAAGCGTGAATTTGGCCCCTCCCCCGTCTTTTCCAAAATTATACTTTTCGATTTTTTTAAAATAAGAAATAATTGTTAGAAACTATATTAATCTTAAGATATCCCGGTTAATTGCTTTTGACGTAACGGCTATCACTTCGTTTCTCTCTCTCTCTCTCTCTTTCTCTCTTTATATACATTGCTCAAAACAATTAGGGGAGCACATACTTTTAACGAAATTACGCAAATATTTACACCGATAAGTAACGTGAAATAAAACATTTGTAATTTAAAGTGTTGTAGAAAACAGATAAAGAAAACTTCACATGTAAATTAAAGTTTATGACGTCAAAAACTAGAAAAAGGAGATAAGTGCAGAAATCGGGATTTTGCAGAAACGTCTGTTTCATTGCCTCAGTTGTAAAATTCAATTGCTCAGCTTGTGTTTTGAGAAAAGGTGGCTTGAAAATGCAACAACAATATGATTTACCGCAATCCATGGCTTGACGTGTTATCGGGACAGTTGAATTTGGGGAAACACAACGAAGTATAGTGGACGCTGTTGGAGTCGCAAGAAGTGTCTATGAAATGCTGTGGAATCGATTCCAAGACACATGGAATGGTAGTCATCGACAAGTGCAAGGTCGAAAATGTGCTAACACAGAAACGGATGACCGATATATCCTGTTAACAGCTCGTCGAGACGGAACGGGCAATGCTACTCAGCAGCAAACACAGTTGTTCTTGGCCACAAGAAGAAGGGTGTCCAGCCAAGCAGCCCGAAATAGGCTTCATCAGGGTGGTCTCTATGCATGTAAGCCAATGGTCTGTATTCCGGTGACCTCAAGCCACTGTGCGGCCCAAAGAAGGTGAGGAACTGAACATCGAATTTAGAAGCAACGTTGTTGGAGTCAAATTCCGTTTACAGACGATTCTCGATTCAGTCTGGATGTGACATCTGATGTGTTTTGGCATGGAGAGAAAGAGACACTCAATAACACATTCGTTCGTGAAAGATCACATTACAGACGGGGTGGTTGATGCTATTGGCTGGAATCAGCATAGGTGGACGTACGGGCCTGCATATCATTCGGAAAGGCACTTTGACGGTCCGAAGTTATACAGACGAGATACTGAGACCCCACGTGGTATTTTATGTTGCAGCAATTAGTGATTTCTTCTTTACCATGCATGAAAATGCCAGACTTCATACAGTTCGTTGTGTGGAAAACATACTTGAAGCTAAAACAATACAGCATATGGAATGACCAGCATGCTCTCCTGACCTAAATCCGATCGAGCATGTTTGGGACATACTCAGACGATGCTATGCTGCGAGACCGAGGCCTCCTTTTACTGTCCGGGACTTGGAGATTGCAACTCTTGAGCATTGGAACAATATTCCCCAATGTCTTATCGATAACCTTATCGCATCCATGGAAAACAGGTGTGCAGCAGTCTTTGCTGTTCGAGGAAACCACACGCCATATTAAAAATCTTGCATCATTTCTAAATAATACTTTTTTTTATCATTTACATGAAACCAAATTGTTGCTCTAAACCATCTTTTCATGTTCTTTTCACCTTTTCAAAGAATAAAAGCTCCCATACAATTTCTTTTGCGTCTTTTTTTCTGTATTGCGCATTGAAACACGTGTACTATCCATTTTATGCCCATACTTGGCTGTCTTGCACTGTTCTCTTCACTTTTTTGCTTGCTCCTCTAATTTTTTTGAGCAGTGTATATATACATGGTGTCTCAAAAGCTCGTTTACAAACTTAACATGCTGGTCTGTCATATCATGAGGAACAAGATTTACGTAGGAACTTGTGTTCGAAAATGCAAACTGCGACCGCTAGAGAACTATGAGCGGAAATGTGGAGGGCAAGAAAGAAAAGATATCGAAAGAGGTATTAATACGACTTTTATTAAAGAACAGGGTTTAATTTACAGAAGATGTTCAAAATTCCTTCCTTTCGCCGCAATGCATGCTTCACAACGTCGACACATGAATTGACGGACCATTTCAAAATGAGCAGGTTTGTCACGGACACGTGTTGCCGCTTCCACGTTCAAGGCGACGAGATCCATGTCTGATGTTACGTGCGTCTCGTACACCATGGACTTCATGTATCCCCCCAGAGACAGAAACCCAGAGGAGTCAGGTCGGGGGATCACAGTGGCCATGTGACTGGTCCGCCTCTGCCAATCCAGATATTAGGATATGTCCTATCAAGGTATTCTCGCACAGTGCAGTTAAAATGAGCAGGCGCTCCATCATGCTGAAACCAGATGTTTCGGCGTGTAGCTGCTGGAATGTCACCCATCAGATCCGGCAAGACTTTTTCTGAGAAAATGTGATAGGTATTCTCGTCGAGGTAGTAGCTAAGAGTCAATTAACGTGTCACCGATAATACCAGCCTAAACGTTTATATCGGCATTTTAAACGTGCATATCGGCTAATTCTGCATTACTAAACCGATTCATCCTTCTCCTGCAACTTCCTTGCCTGAAATGATTACGCTTTTCACTCTCCCGTAAGCCTGCGCTCATCGCCCTCTAGCGGTCGCAGTTTGCTTTTTTGAACACAAGTTCCTATGTAAATCTTGTTTATCATAATAAGACAGCCCAGCATGTTAAGTTTGTAAACGACCTTTTGAGACACCCTGTATACATATACTAAGGCGCTTTTCCCCTTGCGTCCTTCGGACGCCAACCTTTTCGGTTTGCATGTCTCTATCTGTCCCTCTCTGTATGTATCTCCTCTGTCTCTCTTTATATTTCTCTGGTATATGTCCAGGTCCAGACTCTTTTGGCTGTCTGTTTGTCTATTTGTCTGTTTGCTACCTGCCTGCTAACTGCCTGCTGTACTGTTTGACTATCTACACACTATAACTGACTGTCTGTTTGCTGTCTAGCTGTCTGCTCTCTCCGCTGTCTGCCTGCTTTTGTCTGAGTGCTAACTGTCTTCTGCCTGTCTATCTACTATATGTTGTCTGTCTACACTGCCGGATGTTTGTATGCTGTCGGTCTATCTGCCGTGCGTCTGCTGTCTGTCTGTTCTCTGTCTCTTGTCTGTTTTCCATCTGTCTACCTGCTCTCTCTTCTGTCTTACTGTGTGCAGTACGTCTGTCTGCTGTCTGTGTGTCTGCTCTCTATCTCTGTGTGTATGCCTGTTTGCTGTTGACCTGCCTGCTCTCTATGATGTCTGCTGTATGACTGTCTTCTGTCTGTCTGTCTCCTACCTCCCTATGTATGTATGGCTGCTATCTGTCTGCCTGCACTATCTGATGTCTGTCTTCAGTCTGTCTGCTGTTTGTCTTCAGTGTATTTGCTGTCTGTCTGCCATTGCTGCTCTGTGTACATTGGCTATTTGCCTGTCTGCTGTATGAGTGACTGTTGTCTGCCTGCTATCTTCAGTCTTCTGTATGTCTGTTATCCGCTATCTGACTACACTCTGCCAGCTGTCTGCCTGTCTTTTATATGTTGCATGCATGCCTGCTATCTGCTGCCTGTCTGTCTGAAATATGCTTTATATCTGTCTGTTGTCTGTCTAACTGCACTATGCAGGCTGTCTCTATGCTGCCTGCTATCTGTTGTCTGTCTACACTTTGTCAGCTGTTTTTATGTGTGGGGTTTTTCTTCTATTTGTCTGCTGTCTGTTTTCTGTCTGTCTATCTGCCTGTCTGTCTTCTACCTGCTATCTGCTGTCTGTCTGGTTTCTGTTATCTGCTGTCTATCAGTTTGCTTTCTGTCTTCTGTATAGCTGTCTGCCGTCTGTCTATCTGTTACCTGCCTGTTGTATGTCTTTCTGCAGTCTGCTATCTGCTGTATGTCTTCTGTCTGCCTGCCCCCTCTTTGTCTGTTGTATGTCTATCTGCTCTCTGTATGTATGCTTTCTGCCTGCCTGTAGTATATTTATCTGCTCTTTGTATGTATGCTCTCTCTGCTGTTTGATTCTCTACTGTACGTCTGTCTGCTGTCTGTTCTCTGTCTGTTTGTTTGCTGTCTGTATGTCTTTCTGTTACATACCTGTCTGTCTACACGCTGTTGCTATCTGTCTGCTGCCTGCCTGTCAACTCTCCATGTCATATCTCTGTTTCAGGCCTGCTGTCTGTCTATATCCTATCAACTGTCTGCCTGTCAGCTCTCTCTGCTGCCTGTCTGTTTCCTGTCTACTATCTGCCTGCTATCTGCTGTCTGGCTCCAGTTTGCCTGTCTGCTATCTACTGTCTGTCTACACTCTGTCGGTTGTCTCTGTGCTATCTGTCTGCTACCTGCTGCCTATGTGTCTACTTGTAACAACATAGTAAAAATACATTACCATCAGTGGCCAACAAACCGCGCATTTAACATGTAGGTCGCTTCATATATTCGTATTTTGTTTGCGGCTCTGAAAAATAACTTTAAATGCTATATAGACACTCTTCGAGAAAAAAAAAAAAACATGCTGCAGGTGACTGTAACGACATACTAAAATTTTATTAACGTCAGCCTTCTATAAATTCCGAATTTAAAATATACTCGTTTTATATATTCGTATTCTTTTATGCGGCACTGTAAAATAACGATAAATGCTGTATGCACTTTCTTCAAGAAAAAACACACTATGACTGTAACAACACACTAATATTTCATTACCAACAGCGTTCTACAAATCCTACATTTAACATATATTCGTATTCTTTTGTGCGGCCCTGTAAAATAACTATAAATGTTATGTCCACCCTCTTCTAGGAAAAACATGCTGTAAGTGACTGTAACAACATATTAAAATTGCATTACCGTCAATCCAGCAATCAACATATATTATTTTAATAATCCGTTTCATTCGTTTAGTCATCCGTTCCAAAAAATCATTTCATAAAGTCGTTTCAGAAAATCTTTTTATAAAGTCGTTTCACTAGGATTTTACATATACTAGTTGCGTAGCAACCCGATGTGTTGCTTTTGAATTGCATGAGATCATTCGATTCTTTTGGGAAAATGAAATCTAACTTTATTGTAAATTTGAAGGCAATTTTTAGTATTAAATTTATTAAATACAATATTTCAAATAATAAGTTATATTTACAATTTTAGTCAAAAGCTTTTTCCCCAAAAATGCACATATTCTATTACTTTATTTGCCAAAATTTTCGTTCGTCCAAGATTTAGCTTCTAATTTCAGAGCTGGTAGAAATGACGTCATCTGGGTGAACTTACAGAAAAATGGCTTTTGGCGAATTTATTCAAAATCATTTTATATTTATGAATTAAAATAAATGCTTGGAGAAATATAATTTTTCTAGCTAAAACATTTTGCTTTTAACGTCCGTGTGAAAAGTTTTAATCGTCATCGTAAGGAAATAGTTCAAAATCTGGTTTTCTACTTTAAATTAAATTATAAAATCTACGATGGATTTTTTTTCTTTTTAAGCCAATGGAATTTACCTCAATGTTCAAGCTCGAACACAATTCAATCACAGTATTATTTTCACTATCTATTCAAATAAAAGTTAATTTCAATTTGAAAATGATGTCAAGCAAAGAAATCTAATAATCCCTATTGTTTTCACTTTTTGCTTTTTATACACAAAAAGGGAGCAATTTTGTTATCATCATTACAGAAATGTCATTAACAATTACGAAAAAATTAATATCTTGAAAACTAATTCCAATTTTAAAATTCTAAGACCACTTTTGAAACCCTCAGATCTATACGGATAACTGGCGTTAATTTGATCGCCCAACGTTCCACATTTTGTGAGGAGTAGCTATGAAATACAGGTGGAAAGTCAGTTCTTAATATAATAGATTAATGAAGTTTTAATTTCGTTGCAAAGAATTAGGCAGAGACAAATGCTGAACTATTTATATTGTTTTTTCAAATGGGTTCTTTTGTAATGGAACATGCACGAGATGGAGATAGATTAAAAAAATTCATGTTTGAAAAATATTTTAAAAGCCTTAATAAATTAGCCAATTAAGAAACAGTTGTAATCAACAGACATTCAGTCAGTTCGCAGTCAACAGTTGCAGATAACAATCAACAGTTATAATCAAAGAACAAATTATAATTGAAAGTAGATTTTCCCCCTATATGACGGTGTAAAAATTGAAATGTGCGATGTTTAGAAATAAAAAACATTGCAGTAGCAAAAATTGCAAAATCGAAATTTCATCGTCAATTGTTGCCATTCGCAAAATGACGTCAGCGTTACGCACGGACACGTTTGTCTTTTATAATATAGATAGGCAGTGGTGGAACTCAAAGAATTTAACAACCGGTTTGCTCTCAGGGATCCCAACACATTTACCCCCCCCCCCCCCCCCTTAAAAAAAGATAGAACATTTTTACATAAAAAGGAACTTAGCGGAAGACAGTTATATTTATAAAAGGAACTAAAATGACATAATTTGATTAAAATATTGCACTCAATTTTCCTAAATATACAAGTAAATTTTTAAATCTTACTCTTGAAAATATCCTAAATTAGTCATCTTTCAGAACCGACAAATCGGAGGGGGAGAGGAAGAAGAAAAGCCAAAATTTTACAAGTTCGGTATTATATTAGGATCACTGAATTTTCACTATTTCGACAGTATTTCAGTTGCTACGCTCTTAAAAGAAAAGCGAAATTTTTATAATTTCGGCCTTATATCGAATCCAACGAGCTCTGGAAAAAAGAACTTCGTGCGCTCTGAAAGATGTCCAAAATTTTACAATTTCTGCACAGACACGAAAGATCTTTGGGGAAGAGAGGAATACGATTTTGGTGGTATTTCAGATCCCAGTCTCAGGAAAGCAAGAGCAAAAATTTTACTATTTCGATGTTACTTTAGGTCTTGCAAACCAGAAAAATTCAAGGGGAAAAAAAAGTGGAAATTTTACTATTGCGGTGTTATTTCTGGTCCCGTGTACACGGGAAAACGAATAAAAAAAGGCAAAAACTTTACAATGTTTGTGTTATTTTCGGTCCGCGGAAAACCGGAAAAAAGGGCAAAAATTTTCGACATTACTTTAACTCGCGAGAATGCGAATAATCTAAAAGAAAAGAAGGGGTAGAGAATGAAATATTTTTTGCGTTACTTCGGTTCCCGCGGATTCGGTGGGAAAAAATGGATACTAATTTATAATTTACGCGTTATTACGGGTCCGGAATACTGGAAAATTTAAGCAAAATTTTACAATTTCTGCGTTATTTCGTGTTAAGTACAACCAAAAAATTTGAGTGAATGGAAAGGAAAAAGAAGAAAATTTAACTATTTCAAGTCTCGTTGACGCACACACAGAAGCAGAATTTTACAATTTTTGGCGTTTCCTCAAGTTTTGCGGATCAGAAAACTTCCGGTAGGGCAGAAAAATAGAGAGAATTTTATAATTTCTGCGTATTTTTGGTCGTTGTAAATTAGGAAAAGACAATTTTTTTCCAAACCTCTGTTTTACAACATGCTGAAAAAGTTAATATTGAAAGTAACTGGTCATTTGCGCGTTTTTTTTTTTATAAGATATTTTGCGTTTCGCCACCGTATGAGCTTTCTTAGTGTCTGATGCGAAACATGCTGCGCATTATCTATGTGCAAGTTTAGAAAATTGGCTGCGCATACTGACAAGTAAGCAGGTGGAAGAATTTGCATTTTTCTTCAAAAATCGTAATATCGGGCCAAAGAAACTACTATTTTTTTGTAGCGGTTGGCAACTCTGATTTCGATCCATTGTTAAAAAATACTCCCATAAAATGCATTAAGACAACATAATACAATAAGACCGCAAAACTTGCATAAATTCACGCTTACGCTAAAGTTTCAAGCGGTTAGCTATTATTAACCATAAAAATGTACAGAAGGAACACAAGGTATTGGTGAAGTTTTTAATTTTGTGAGAATATTAATTCACTAACTGTCGAATACTCCTATTAATACCTTTGCTTTAACGAGAAATTGAGCTTCTTTAATTTAAATTTAAATTATTAGTGATAAATCAACTGCTATTGATTGCAAAAGCAAAAAGGTGCTATTTTCGGATTTTATTCACCAATCCGCCGGGATCATCGTCAATATCGACTTCTATAATTAGTCACAAATGCCTATAAAAAAATTATTGCAACGCTGTGCATATGTGGGAAAGATATGTATAACATTTTGCATCAATAATAAAATTTAGCTCAGTTTTAATATATTCAATTTTCTTTAAAAGTATTGATCTGACAGAATGATTAAAAAAAATCATGCGATAGTATAAGATTTGACACAAAATCTTCGAATCTGTCAATGCGTTTGAGAGTATGTCATTATTCTCTCACAAAGATACTCTACGGAACGTCAGTGCATTTATTTCGTGGGAATCGTAACACAAAGATGAGAAAATGTCAATGTTTTATATTTAGGATGCGATATTGCTCCAGTAGACATTTTAAGGAATGTAAATTTATGATTTTAAGATTACAAGTGTCATTTTAACAACCGGTTCGCCGAAGTAACAAGATATTATATAGCGAACAGACTGAATCCCACCACAGTATGTAGGGTATATATCTATATATCTATATATATAATGCATATCTTGTCATTACCATAACGTCCTAAATACGGACTCAATTCTAACCTAATTGAGAGAGTGAATTGATCTTGACGGTATCTCGAATGAGTTCTTTAATGAATTATGTATCAACTATAGTTCATTTAGAGGAACTCACAAAATATAAATAACATGAAGAATTATCATCATGATAGCTTCCGAAATGCTGAACCAATTCGAACCTAATTGGAACAGTGTATCTATCTTGCATGTATTTTGGATGGATTCGTTAATCAAGTATTTGGCTCATATAGTTCGTTTGCAGAGACATACAAAAGCAAAACAGCATGCAAAATTTTCATCATGATAACGTCTAAAATACTGAACCAATTCAAACCTTATTAAGACAAAATATTGATCTGGCAAACGGGATGATCAATTTGGATGATAAATGATGGATCTGGGATGAGGTTTTTAATCAAGTATGTAGTTTTTATGTTCCGTTTACATGAACTGAAAAAAAAGCAAAATATGCAAAACGTGTCATCACGGTAGCATCCAAAATACCCCTCATATTCAAACGTAATTGGGATAGTGTATCAAGGGCGGAGTCTAAAAAGTCATCAAGGGAGGGCCGATGTTACAAACTTGGAATTTACACGTAAGGATGCATTTACAATTTTCTTGAATAATAAATAACTCCACAGTACATTTAAATCTGAAGACAAACTGTATTTATCCCTTTTTTACTAAAAAATGGAAAAAAAGTTTGAAAAAAATATATAATTTTTTACTATGACTAAAATTAATATTTTAAAAAAGAATTTACACTCGAAAAAGAATATATATGCAAAAATAATTTTCAAGAAAAAAAGGAAAAGATAATTATAAATAAAAAAAATGTGTCCCGGACAAAATTAAAAAAGATGGAATATCATTTAGTGGCAAGTTGAATTTTATGTGCAAGAAGCCCCACCCAAAGAATTTGCAAGATGCAGAAGATAAAATCTACTAAAAAAGGAAGAAAAATTACCTTAGTGATCAGTTTTGGAAATCGATTTCCTCATATTTTAGAAATCTAAATTGAAAAATATTGATTATATTTTTCAAGACTGATTAATGTTTAGACAATTTAAAGAATTAGTTTTGTTTCTTTTGTCAATGATTATTTCGTTTATTTTTCGTTTATTACAGAAGTGTGCAAAATAATTGGGACAAAGAGAATAATTTTCACTGTTCGAAAGTATTTGATATAAGTTCACTTACATCTATAGTATAGATATGCAGTAAAAATGTTCTCCTCTGTCTTTTATGATGTTATTTACTTATTTTGGCATGGAATACGGCATGAAATATATATTTTGATACCGTCATGACGATACGAAATTTGTATGACATTCTCGATCCTGTTTCTTTTGGTTGAGCAGTCCATGGTGTTGATACGTCTCTTCAAATTATTTCCAAATTTTTGACTGGGTTTAGATCAGGAAAATTGCCAGGTCAATCCATAACCTCTACTTTCTTAATTTTTAAAAAATTCTTTAACTTTTTAAAAGTATGGCATGGAGCAAGGTCATGCTGAAACACACCGGCATCGCTAGTGAACGTTTGAAAAATAGAATAATTTTGTCTTGTAGTATTTGAATGTATTTTATGGAATCATTCCCTCAATTGGCACTAAAATTCCAAGTCCTTTAGGTGTCAAATAACCGAAAAATATCTGCTTTGGAGGATGCTTGACAGTTTAATCAAGATGCTCTGATTTGATGGGTTCTCCAACGCTACGCCTCACAGTTTCCGCTCGAAACCCTTGAACTAAAAAATGCGTGCCGCCATTAAAAATGACTTTTTCCAGCCTTGTGCATGCCAGGATTTATATTTCGTAGCCCAAACCAGACGTTTTTTCCTCATTGCAGGTGTTAATAACTTTTTTTGATTGGTGTTCTTGAAATTCTCCACGCTTCAATACGCCTGCGTCGAACTGTCGATGAAGCAACATTCACAACTGTAGCCAATAAATCTCTCTGAATATCTGTACTTGACTTGCGAGGATATATTTTACCATTTCTTAAAATAAATTTGTCTGTTCGGTTCCTTTGTCTTATGTTTTCTTCCACAATTTCCCTTCCGTTTTAAAGAAACTGTCCCAAACTCTTTTTGAATATTTTTTTTATCTTCGAAACAATTGATTTCCCAGCTCCAACTGTTGCTGAAATATTTCTCACAGTCATGGATGTATGCTGACTTAAAGTTACAATTCTAGCCCTTTTCCTGGGAATGATATCCATCGAAACAAACTTAAACAATCTTAAACTTCTAAAGGCGGGAGAAATGAACTGAGTTGAAAATTCACCCTCTCCCTCTCCAACGAAAGTATGATCACCACGTGATCAAACCAGTTTAGAATACTCAATATCAACACTGCATATAGAGGAAAGCAGTTGGAATTGAGTACAGGCACGAAATCCTTGTGAAAGAACCCAATTTATGAAAAATTTAGCTTGTCTCAGTTAATTTGCACACTACTCTATTACCGTTTGTTCTGAAACGTGTCGATATCTCGAAGATCAAGTTTATGTACTGATATTTGGTGGAAAACAACGAAAGTGAAATTTTTGAAAAACACTTCTTCTCAGATTATGAATGGCCCACTTCCTTAATGTTCTTCATCTTTGAAATTTTGCCTTTTTGTGGTTCACTGTGGTTTCTGGCACTGTTTCACTTTGGTAAGCTGGAATCTAAGGAACTCTTTCACAATTTATCTAACAGTCTCTCCATTTATGTTGATCTGTTGTGTGTCTTTTCTCATGGAAATTTTGGAAATGCGTCTAATCAGGTCACTTTGCGTCCTCTATAAATATTGGCTGCTCGTTTGTCATCTCAGCTTGTTAAGTTTTTATTATGGCGAACTTTTTGAACTGAAACAGTTTAACATGGAACTTTCAATACCCGATCTAGCTTCATTGTCTCAGGCCTTCAGCATGTAATGAAGGAATCGCGTTTCGCTTGGAAACTATTAACCGGAAGCTAGAAAAATTTGTTTCAGAGAGAACTGAAGTTAATTTCCCATGCAGATATAATAATAATTTAACAGTAATCTGTTTTTATTTCAATTTGAATTTTGTCCGGCGTATTTCTTGTTACTCTGTACAATGAAAAAGGTATATGAAATCTGTGTTGAATTTAGACATTTTACTCCTGGAGGGATTTCTGAAGCTCCAGATTGAATATTAACAGTTCCGGAGGGGGCAAAGGGGATTTTTAATTTAAAAGTTTGCACGCTCTTAATAAATTTGTCATATTATAAAGAGCACTATTTTCATTTCAGCGAAATACATAGGTTTCTTTTTACTCGTAACCGGTTTTTAAATAATTTTGTTTGATGAAATTCTCACAAAACAAAGACGTTCATTATTACTACGATCAAAACAGACCAATTGTTTGTTACCACTCCTTACATTTAAGTATTTTAAGGGTAAAAATACTATGTTATTAATTAAATACATTCAAAAATTTTTAAATATTTTATATGTTAAACCCAACACATCTTTAAATTTACAAATATTCAATAAACAATGAAATGACATTCTGTTTTTTCTACATCCATCTTCCAACCCGTTTTAAAAGAAGGCATCGCAGCATACAATATTTCGAGCTCTCCCAATTACGGATACAGTGACAAAATATTGAAAATTTGAAATTGTAACATCAAATGGAATTGAAACGGTACTTACAGCTCTACAAATCACGACTTAAAACAAACGCAAATAAGGACAGTGGGAACAGTCAACATTCTCAGACATGTGACAAAAACAAAATATTTTAATCGGATTACAAAATTTTCAAATGCCTGTCTTCGCAGTCGATGAAACATATAATATGCTGGCCAAAATAGTTTTGGCTTACAAGAATCAATAAACATCCAGTAAAACACTCCTGCAATGCTACATAGAATTCTAAACCTTACTTAAAGGTCCACAATTTTCTGTTATGGAAATAAATTACACCTGCATAAACTCTGGAATAATTTGTTGCCTGAAGCTTTCGAAGCTAATATCTTTTGTCTTTATTGTACTCTTTTCACTTCAGATTAAAAACCTTCAATCGTTACAAATTACATAGAGAGTAATGGGACATTTTGTTCGCCCTGTATGTTAGGGAAACGGAGATTAATCCTTTTTATGTGCTTCAGATATATTTTAAGAATACTGTAATAATGATTAGATCAATGACTTACACTAATATTTTTAACATAATCATATTGGTTGGTAAAGTTATCATACGAATTGAATATTTCCAACCGAGCGAAAAAATATCCAAGCCGGGACTCGAACTCTAGCCAAGGAGCTGGGTTCGAATCCCAGCTTGGGCATTTTTCTGCTCAGTTGGAAGTATTCAATTCGTACAATGACTTACAGTCTGTTAAACAAGAAAGTGGTCCACGTTATTTGATAATCAACCACCACAGCCCCACCTGTCTTAAAGTATTGTAGATGTCAATTAATTTCTAATTATTACAATGAATGCAAAATTCTTGAGGCGATGAGAGGCAGTGTTTTTAGTGAATCTCCCGAAAGAATCTGAAAGGACATATAAAGCGGCCGCAAAAAAAATGCAGAAGTATGAGGCATTCATTAAAAAGTGGTTAAAGCGATTTGGAGGTTGAGAATGTGGACGATCTGTCGGAGAAGGAACTAGACCGGGCGACAACAACAAAGGAGGATACAACAATCGCCGAGGAAGGCCGAGAAAATGCAAACCATCTACTCCGAGAAAAATTTGCTGAAGTCTGCTGAAAAGTTTTCGGTTCTGACAGAACAAGTTTGGTGTTACAAGAAGACAATGAACTTAAACATCGCAGTAAACTGTGTAGTGCGTGCAAACGGCAAAATAACGTCATTACGATGGAATGGCAATGTCCTTAGAGGCAAATCCGATTGAACATGTGTGGTCTTACATCAAAATGAACTTTAAAAGGAAATCAGTGCACACGGTGTAGCAGCTGATATTTCAAAGCAAAAAAATATGGTGATGATTGCCAAATGAATACCTAGAAAACATCGTCGAAAGTATTAGAAGAAGATGTCAACTTATAATCAGTAATGGAGGTGATTGGACGAAATATTAAGTAATTGCGCAATAGATAATAAAGTATATTTCAATTAAATAAAATAATAATTGTAGTTCTTAATTTTTTCAGATTATGGCGGTCATTTTCTTCTTGAACACAGTGTATAAAAGTTTTCTTACAAAAGGTTTATTGTGTACCCTGTTCCAAATATGTTACCGTACTCTACTTAAAGAAGTAAACTAGTTACATCATTTGGTTCCTGAATTAAGAGGATTTGGAAATGATTACTGAACAATATATTATCCCTTTTTTTTGCTTTATTGGGTTCATTATTTCTTGTTATATGTATATTAAAAATTATCCTTTTATAAAATTAATAAACATTTTTAAGGATATCTCTTCTATCTCCTGTCGTGAGGATAAAAAATCTTTTTTGGATAACATTTTAAATAACAAATGCAGCAAGCAACGAACAGTTTAATGTAAAGCAAATAAATGTCATTTTAAACTTTTTGTATGAGATTTTATTTATGATACTTTTATGCTACTTTTGTTGCTTTCTTGTTATATGCAGATTGAAAACTATCGTTTTACAAAATTAATGAACATTTCTAAGGAAATCTCTTTTATCTACTGTCGTGAGAATAAAGAAAAAACATTTTCGCGTAGCACTTTAAATAACAAAAGCAGCAAGCAATGATCAGTTTAAAGCAAAGTAAATAAATGTCATTTTAAAATTTTTGTACGAGATTTTATTTATGCTACTAACAAAAGAGCAGAAATGAAGAATCATTGGCTTCTTCGAATAAAACATTTAAAAAGTTTAAGGACAGCGGCAATTTATTTTAGAAACTTCTTCTTCCTCTCGCTAACTACACAAAACCTCTAAAGATAAATAAACTGATTGGAACGAAGATGTATTTTCAAGAAGGAAAACATTTGCAGATCGTTCTCGCAGCATTTTTCAGAATGGTCATCTACTCAAAATTTCTCATAAAGGGGTAAACATGTAAGTTAAATCTCTTTACAACCAAAACTACTTCTTCCACTCCCTCCAATTATCTTCTAAAGTTAACTATAAAAGGATAAACTTTTAAAGTGGAAGGTATCTTTATTTGTGTTTAATTTCTCAAGCGCAAAAGGCTGATTTAAAAAACCTATCACTAGCACCATTTCAATAATTTGTACTCACTCAAATTCTCAGAAGCTGTTCGTATATCTAAATGAGGATTTCTTTGTTTGAATTAGGAGAAGAAATACCGTGGATGATTTTGCTATTAATAGACTTCCTTTGGAACAGTTAAAATGAATAACTTTTAAAGCATTAATTCTTTTAATAAAATAGTTTTGAGTCATTTTAATGTAATTTGCAGGATATCTTCATTCCTAATTATTTTATTAATTATGTGATAATATATTAAAATTGCTATTCTCGTAAAGTAGGTAAATGCTACCAAAATCTTTTTCTTTAATCACTTCGGGACCGACGCCTCTTACACATATTTGAATCGATTAGCACCACTTTTATTCGCACATTTATCTTTATTTGTGTAAACACTTAAATGCTCTGATTAAATACGGAAAATATTACTTTTCTTTATTAATGGTGCGTAGAACAAATTCCATACACAGATTTTCAAGGTGCATATATGCACCCATGGTCCCGAATGGATTAATGCTGCTGAAAATGTTAAAATAGTTCTATTAGAGGTATATAAATATATTTATAAATTTAGAAGTGTAAAAAGTCCTTTTTAGCGAAATAATTGTCCATTAAATTATAATTAAATAAAAAAGGGATAATAGAAGCAGTCCTTATAAGAATGCAAGCACTTTTAATTCTTTTAACAATTTCTTTATTATTTTTTTAAACGTTTCATTCGCAGTAATTAAATACTTTAAGCTGACATAAGGAGGAAAAGCTAAACATACAACTTAAATAATGACACCAAACAAGAAAATAAAATAAAAAAATCTATCATCAGTTAATAATTAAAAATATACAGGGTGCCATATGTTATCTATCGCCGACCTTTAATTTCTCAACCGTTGGTCGTAGACACATAGTTCCAATTACAAAAACGTTTCAAATGAGGTAAATATTCCTGTTGTGGCATTATTTAAAGTAAAAAATCAATTTTATAAAAATTACGAAATCTAACTTTTTATACGGTGCCCCATTCCCTATAGTTATATTTAGTAAAAGTTTACACATATAATAACACATATAACACAAAAAGTTTGACATCTGTACTTCAAAAATTGACACAGTTATTAAATTTCAAAGTTTGATATTTTTGCACATGATTTTGTCTTTCATTGAGGGATCAGTTAAAAGACGAATTAAAGTAATTCGAGATCAAAATCAGGGTGCTTTGTCCTTTTTACGGCGAAACCACCTTCAGCCAATATCGCCAAATCGGGGTATCACCAAAGAGGGTTATTTCATCTAAAAATTTGAGCTGACTTTTAGGTGTCGTATACAAAGCGAAGAATGAAGTATTGAAATTAAACAGAAAAATAAATATCAATTTGTTATAATATCAGAAAACGGACTACTATAAAAAATGAATATATAAAACGTCGAAATGTACTAGAGATACTGCTCAAAGTGTTCTCCAATGGTGGCAAAGTACAATTGAATGCGTGACAGTACTGTGTCCTGGACACGTTAGAGCATAGCAGGTGTGCAATCTGTGCGACAATCAAGGATGATGTGCTGTTTCAGATAAACCAGAGAAGTGGTCTCAGTCACATAGATTTATGCCCCAGAGGTAGAAGTCCATGGGAGTCAAGTCCGGTGAACGGGGTGGCCACTCTACTGAACCACCATATCCAAGGAACTTTTGACCGAATTCGGTGGCCAGATATCCCCAGACGTTTGATGTTTTATGCGGAGAGAGCCCCATCATGTTGAAAACACACACTGTAAAAAAACGGACTAAAAACCGGAAATACTACGGGCAATCTAGACGCCAGTACTATTTCCGTTTTTTTTACGGGAATTTTTACCCATAAATTACAGAAAAATTTCCGGAAATCGGAATTCGGAAATTTTTCTGTAATTTATGGGTAAAAATTCCCGTAAAAAAAAAAAAAAAAACGGAAATAGTACTGGCGTCTAGATTGCCAGTAGTATTTCCGATTTTTAGCCCGTTTTTTTTTTTTTACAGTGCACCTGACATGCATGTCGGAGAGGCAGCTCTTCATACCTGTCACGTACTGTGTTTGGTAGCAGATGCAGGTAACGATCGCGCATTAAGGTCCCATCGTAGAAGCTGGGTCCAACAATCTGTGTTCCCCATATATCGTGAAAAACGTGTCGTACTGTATGGGCGATGTGGAGGTTTCCAGGTCACATCATCCTTGATTGTCGCACAGTTTTCACACTTGCTATGCTCTAACGTGTCCAGGACTCTGTACTATCACGTATTCCGTTGTACATTGTCACCAATGGAGAACACTTTGAGCAATATCTATAGTACATTCCGGCGTTTTATGGATTCATTTTTGTATAGTAGACCGTTTTCTGATATTATAATAAACTGATATTTATTTTTCTGTTTCATTTCAATTTTTCATTTTTCACTTGGTATACGACCCCTAAAAGTCAGCTCAAATTTTTAGATGAAATAGCCCTCATGGTGACACCCCGATTTGATGATACCGGCTAAAAGTGGTTTCGCCGTAAAAAGGACATAGCACCCTGATTTTGATCTCGAATTACGCTAATACATCTTTTAACTGATGCCTCAATGAAAGACAAAATCATGTGTAAAAATCTCAAACTTTGAAATTTAATAACTGTGTCAATTTTTGTAGTACATATTTCAAACTTTTTGTGTTATATGTGTTATGATGTGTGTAAACTTTTACTAAATATAACTATAGGGACTGGGAGACCGTATAAAAAGTTAGATTTCGCAATTTTTATAAAATCGAGTTTTTACTTTAAATAATGCCACAACATGAATATTTACCTCATTTGAAACGTTTTCGCAATTGGAACTATATGTCTACGACCAACGGTTGAGAAATTAAAGGTCGGCGATAGATAACATGTTGCACCCTGTATAGGGCAGTTATAAAATAACTTTCTTTATTTGAAGGAATCTGTAAGAATAAATCGCTTTCACAAACCTTTCCACAAATCTACATATTAAAGTAGGATAGAAGAGCCATTGCTTCCGAATTATTACCTTAGATATACAGGGTGAGTCTAAATTGCTTTTACAAAATAAGAGGGGTGATAGTACTCATCCAGACGAGTAATAATTACTATGGAATATAGGGTCGCAAACCACCCATTTAATCAAAAATACAGGCTATTCTATCCTAATCCAACTTTTGTTGACGGGAATAACTCCCAGAAAACTGAAGTATCTTATAATGAAACTTTTAATAGACATGCCCACCTTTATTGTAAATATGATAACACCAAAAAAGGTGGTAGAAGTTTCCATTATACGCGCCAGCAGTATGCATTTGATGCTACACATTTTGGACTGCGATTATCAATTGATACGGTATCATCGATTGTGTGAGCAACCTGTTTTACCAGAACTTTTTGTCATGTTATCGAATTTCAAACAACACAAGTTACATATCGTTACATTTTTATTTCAATATTTTTATTTTTCGTAAAATTATTACCAACAAGCCGAGTTCATTTAAGGGGAAACACCCCGTATTTGTGACTCAATAAATGGTTTGCCACCCCATGTTCTATAGTAATTATAGCTCGTCTGGATGAGTACTATCACCCCTCTTATTTTGTAAAAAGAATTTAAACTCACATATACTGCATAAACTGCACACATCCACGTTCGCATCTTGCATACTACCTCCCTCGCACCATGCTTTAAAATTCTTAACTTTTTCTTTTTTTATTTGTGATGAAATATAGTATGAAGATATTCCAATAAAAATCACATATAGTTCGAGAATATTCTTCAAAATTTAAATATAGTGAATTTAAAACAAAACCCATTCATCTCTCATTGAAATCAGTTTCAATAAACATTTTTAACAGTTTCCAACATAGTTGAAAAGTGTTAATGAATTCGATTTATCTGTCTGTCTGCCGTCTGTCCAAGATCTAACTCCCGTACTCGGATTGCCACGACAGTATGATATGTTATTAATGTTTATTATAGAATGTTCGGTATTGAAAACAAAGTGTGTGCCTTTTATATTTCGTTTACAGTGACACACAACAGATTTCTGTTACATTAGTGCCTACGGGGAAAAATCGTTTGGGCATGTTATTGATGTTACTATATTTCAAACATAATGTGATTGATATGCATCACTGAGACAGAGTACAACAGACTTTCTCGGGATTATAGAATAAGTAGCATTTATAGTTCGTTTACAGGAACACACACAAAAGAATTTCTTTATATTATGATCTACGGAGAAAAATCATTTGCGGTGCACTTTAATGATGTTATGATACATCAGATATGATAAAATTTAAAAGGAGAATTTTTAAGCTTCACTACAAGATGTTTTATACAGATTGTGTAGTGCATAGCATTTATCGTTCACTTACAGAGGCATACAAAATAATTGGGTTACAGACTAAGATCGATAACTGATGGAAGGGTGTTTTCGGGTGTGGTATGCATTTTTAAACTTATTTAATTTTGAGTGCATTGTGTGTATAAATTCTATACATAGCATAAGGGCTACACGACAAAATTTGCACACATTACCAGAGATAGACAGCAATTGTTGAAACTGGATTTTTTCTGAATTACGTGTTTCATAAATTGCTTTTTTAGATACATCATTTTATTATAAGGAAAGCCCCATGAAATATCTTAATAATATACTGTTAGTATCGAAATAAAATAAAAACTTGCTTAAAAGGTGCATTTTTATACAACAGATGTCACAATATAAAAGATGTTAACACATATTACACTTTTTAAAAACTTAAAAAGAGTTTACAAATATAATACACGCGCCGAGCGCTTTCGATCAAAACCTTGATCATCTTCTGGGCCGCTTTGAGTACAACTGATACGTCTCTAACGCACTTTCATCTTCGGTCGGACAACTGGGCAAGTCAACTTTACAGTGGAGGGGAGACAGCAAAACAGTTCCGAAAAAAATGGAGGGGAGACAGCAAAACAGTTCCGAAAAATGGAGGGGGGGGGGGTGAAGTGAGACGGACAAAAAGCGTTACAAACCAAAACAACATCTATTTCAAAAGATTTAACCATATATTTGAAATGTTATATGACATATTATCATTAATAGCTTTATTATTCAATATTAAGATTTCAATGGACTCTTTTATCAATGACAAATGATAAAAGAGTCCATTGAAATCTTAATATTGAATAATAAAGCTATTAATGATAATATGTCATATAACATTCCAAATATATGGTTAAATCTTTTGAAATAGATGTTGTTTTGGTTTGTAACGCTTTTTGTCCGTCTCACTTCACCCCCCCCCCCTCCATTTTTTCGGAACTGCTTTGCTGTCTCCCCTCCATTTTTTCGGAACTGTTTTGCTGTCTCCCCTCCACTGTAAAGTTGACTTGCCCAGTTGTCCGACCGAGGATGAAAGTGCGTTAGAGACGTATCAGTTGTACTCAAAGCGGCCCAGAAGATGATCAAGGTTTTGATCGAAAGCGCTCGGCGCGTGTATTATATTTGTAAACTCTTGTTAAGTTTTTAAAAAGTGTAATATGTGTTAACATCTTTTATATTGTGACATCTGTTGTATAAAAATGCACCTTTTAAGCAAGTTTTTATTTTATTTCGATACATTTTCAAGGTGAATGTGACATTCCCAACAATATATGATTATTCATATATATATATATTTATATACTGTTAGTGTTTAAAAGTGTTTCATAATCTGTGCGTGAGGCATGATTTTTCGTTCTTTTTTAAAAATAATTTATGCTTTTCGATTTAACGAAGTTAAAGATAATTCAAGTGATGAAAACTACTATAGAGTCCAGCTTTTCTGGAGATCATGAAGGAAACCCCTCTTCTATATGCCACGGTATTTTCTTGAACACGATAGCAACAGCAACAGAAAACAATAATAAGAGTAACGCAATAAATCAGAAATATTCGACCTGCGGCCCGCAGCCCACCAAGTAGCCACTATTTTAATAAAGGTAAATTTGCCTTATTTAATGACAGAAACTTTGAAATTAAATAAGGCAAGTTTTACATTTCCGAGATTGTGGTGGCAAATGATTTTCAGGTAAAAAGGTTGAAAACACCTACAATAAATAAAGGAGGGAATAAAAAAGCTACAAAGAAGGAGAGGGAGATTAATAGAAAATATTTTTTAAAGAATTATCTTATTAAAGAACTAACTAATGCAATAGAAAACGGGGCTTTAATTACACCAAAAAACCAACAAACAACTACGGAGAAAAGTAATTCAAGGAGAATGGATAATCGATAAATCTATGAAATACAATTTTAATTCGTAAAGTATATTGAAAATGGACAGAATTAGTTTGAAATTGGTTCTCTTTGATCTAAATATAGAAAAATGTTTTCTTGATTTTTCTTTCACTACATGTCGAGGTAGCTAAAGTTGGAATCCTAAATATAAGAGACACATTTGGTGTTTTTATTTCATTTTTTGACTGAAGGCTTTGCGATAAATAATAAGTAAAGCTAGCTTTAAAATGACCACACAAAATCACCTAAATTCATCCAAAGTAAAAGAATAAAATTCTATTATTTTTTAATCTGACAAAATTGAATGGAATATAGTTTCTTTTATACGCAAACTAAACATCATTATAACCAGTCACTTGGAAGCTAAATAAAAATAATTTATCATAAATGAATGAATTAAAACTATTTCATTTCTATGGTTTGGAGAAAATAACGTGTTTTAGAAGAAGAGAAGTTCCAAGTATTTCACTATTTTGGGTTTTTAGTTTCTTTTAAAGATTAATAAGGATGAATTGAATGAATAAAACTAGTTCATTATCATGGTTTGAAAAATAAATTTGTTTTAATGAAAGAATATTTTATTCTTTTTTTTTCTATTGTCTGCGTATTTTTGAATTAAAAGTCGACCTGTACATAGAATATAAAATATTATACGTCTTCATGTATGCACCAAATTCACTTTTACCTCGGTATAAAAGATTTTCTGAATATTTAGTGCGCTTACAGTTTTAATGGAAAGCTAGTTTTGTTTATTCTACAAAGAAAGATAGAAAAAAAATAGGCTATTTGTACAACACTGTATAAAACTGTCCACCTAAAACAAAAATATATTGCATTTACTTATGTCGGAGTTTTCTCTTAGTCCACACATATTTGAAGAAAATCCTTTGCTATTTAAATGCTGCCACCACCGATATGATTACGTGATATCGGTCACGCTCTGAGAGGATTGTTTAAATGAAAACTAACTCGTTCAATTAACTAAATTAACAGTTTATTTACACACTATTTACAAAACACAAAATACTATTTACACTTAAAACTCGGATGTAGATGATCCGGTTCAACATTAAATTAAATACAGTAAATGCTGGCTGTGTACTGTTAAAACTACGTTATATCACTCTCAATCTACACTCGTTAAATTAACTTTACCGGAGACTACTCTCAATCTCCCAACACATGGGCTCTAAGCTCTGCGAGCTTCACTCAACCCTACGCTCTATCTAAGAGCTCTACACAGAAAACACCGTCCACTTTGCGCTCTCGGCTTCAACTCACACTCTCCCAGTAGAAGCGACTGCCTCTCTCGCAACCCTCTGCTTTTTTCTCCACGTAAAAACCAGTGTTTCCACCCTGACCACATTCTTATCTCTTTCCCTCGTTCGGGGAATTCTTTTGTCTCCCCATCTCCAACAGACATCTCAAAAGGTCGTGCAAACCCCTCTCCATCCAAGCTGTACAATTCACCTGCTTGGATCCAGTTTCAGACAAGGAAAGAATGTTACTTTGAAATTTTCAGTACACAGACCATACAATATATAATATAGTAAGACAAAAATAATATAGAACCATAGTTCTAATAGCAGATGTTTCTCAGAACCTGACAACTTGTTTTAAAGACGCTTAACAGACAAAATTTAATCTCTAACAAGACGAATTAAGTTCCAAATATATTAAGTTCTTTTTCATCTTTTAAATGAATTATAAATCATTAAAATGGGAAGTTTTATTTATTTTATTTTATTTTATTTTATTTTATTTTTTGCATGATTTTTATGGTGTCTGTAATTGGACTTATTATCCCTTCATTTTGATAATTTCTGGATTAAAAAATGGCATATAGTGATGAGTAAATTTAATATTAAGAAAAGTAGGAAGATAATTCGGAAGATTCACTTTTAAATTTAACCATGCGACTGAAGTTTGAAATTTGTAAATTTATATGAAAATAATGAACAATAACAGGTCAAGTGCGAGTTTTACTCACGCATAAAGGCGTTGCGACGCAGAGGTCGCAACGCCGCGTTTTTCTAGATAGGCTTTTAATTAATATCTCGGATAAATACCGACAAATTTTTTCGAAAATTATTATCAATAATCCTTGGAAGATTCTGCGTCGATAGACACCTCGGGAACCCCTAATACCCTCCGTTGAATACCCTCAAAGTAAAGTTTGTGCACATTGGAAAAATGCGATTTTCTCAAAAACTACATGAACTAGGATAATCGTTATAGTTTTCCTGCAAGGTTTAAATAAACTCATATTACCCCTAGTTTTTTCATAATATTGGTTACAGTAGATTTGGAAATACAGGGAGGCGACATATTTTTGCGGTAAATTTTCGACGATATCTTTGAAAATATAATACCTAAAATTCAAACAAATATTTTTGAGTTCGGTGTTACGTGATCTTGCGAACAATATCCCACACGAGGGACAAAAAAAAAGATTTTTTTTTCAAGTAACTTAAATAGCCCCCTAAATTTTTCCTAAAAATATTTCTGAATGGCTAATAATCTATAAATATGTAGGTCAAGAGCATTTATAACTCTTCCAATGTTGACCTTTCCACGTTCCATAGTTTTCGAGAAAATCGGCTGTGACAGACGGACAGACAGACAGACATACGAGTGATCTCATAATGGTTCCGTTTTTAATTCTGAAGTACGGAACCCTGATAAAATATAAAAATTACATGTATTGTTTGATACACTTTAAAGAAATCTAAAGGAGAGGGCGTGCGACAGATCGTATTGAGTCGTACACAGTGAGATAGATTAAAAAAAAAAAAAAAAAAAAAAAAAATAATTAAGAGCTAGATATAATCAAGTTAAGAAATTTTAGCTATTGCATATAAAAATCTGATTATTGGAAATATTTTGAATAATGAATTTACTATGAAACAAGAATAGAAAAAAAATCTTTTTAAAACAATATCAGTGGAGCCGTGCGAGGCTTTCGCTCTGCAATCTTTACATTTTTTCATTAACTTTTAATTAACTGTGCTTTTTAATCAAACAACCTGTTTAATGAAATGCAGCTGTACTACACCAAAAGCCTGTTCAAAAACCTTTCGTATGATATCTGCTCACTTCCATACCTTTTCGTACCTCATTCATCGTTGTGTGTTTTGTATGCCCATAGAAAACTAGACGTTGATATATAACTAATACACTGTAAAAAAAAAAAAAATCTGTAAAGTTACTAAAGTTTTTCTAGGAAACTGGGATTCTTGGAACTTTTTATGTAACAGCAACAACAAAAATTCCTGTAACAGAGTCTGTTACAGGAATTTTTGTTGTTGCCGTTACATAAAATGTTCGAGGAATCCCAGTTTCCTAGAAAAACTTTAGTAACTTTACAGATTTTTTTTTGCAGTGTATATACACACTGTTAAAAAATTTTGTGTGTGCGTTTGTGTGTGTGTGGGGGGGAGGGGGGTTAAATCACCTTTTGGTGCTCCATTAGCTGCAACCTTAAGATAGTGAGACCTCGTTCCAACATTTGGAGCTATGGTTCAACTGGAGCTCCAAATGTTGGAACAAGATATCACCATCTTATGGTTGCAGCTACTTGAACACCAAAAAATTAGTTCAACTTACCACAAAAGTTTTAACAGTAATGGCGAAACAGCACCGAAAACTGGCGATATGAAGCAATTAAAATAATAAAACTTTGTAAAAAATCACCATAAAATTAAAACAAAACTCAGGACGCGTTTTGAGCTAAAAACATAACAGCTCGTCATCAGCTAAGCATACACGTGTCCGAAAACGAACAAGTTCAAAAATGAACTGAAGAAAAAGAATGTTGCGAAGAATGCGACAGATGGCGCTACCTGATAGAGGGATATGCAAAAGGGAAATGTGTTGAAAAAAGATAGAAGAGAAAATGAAATGGAAAAAATGGAAATAAAAGAAAAAAAAGAAAAAATAAAAATAAAAGAAGTAAATAAAAAATATAAATAAAAATAAAAAATAAAGAACTATAAAAGAACAAGAAAAAAAATCCAAATTATAATTATTATTATTATTATTATTATTATTTTTTTTTTTTTTTTTTTTTACAAAATAAAAAGAAAAGAAACAAGAGAAAAGGGAAAAGAATTACAAAATTAATTTCCACGCTGGAGATAGGAAAGGAGATGATGGGAGATCATTGACAAGATTAGCAGAATTTTTAGAAATAAAATATGCTTCATGAAAATCCAAGTGAGAGGGAGAGGCAGGGGAAGAAATAATTTTGGCCATGGAGAAATTGAAACAATGACTGGAAGACCAACAGTGAGAAGCAATCGAAGATTTAGAGATTTCTTGATTTGCAATATATCTCTGATGCTCGCCTAATCTGAATTTTAAAGCTCTCTTTGTTTGACCAATATAACCTAAATTGCAAGAGCAAGGAATGAAATAAACACCCCACCGGTTCTCAGTAGGAACAGGATCTTTTAGAGAAGAGAATTTAATTTTATTCATAGGTTTGAAGATAACTTTAAAGTTAAAACGAGAAAGTATTTTAGCAATTTTGAAACACAGAAGAGAATAAAAGGGCAGAACTATTATAGAATTAAAATTAGGAGGATTATTTGAATCAGAAAAAGGACGTTTAGGCTTATTAAATTTATACAAAGCTTTATCAATTAAAGAGGGATTATAACCACGAGCAAGGGCAAGAGATTTCAGATAATTAATTTCATTATTCAGAGCAGAAGAGTCAGAACAAATGCGTAACGCCCTAAAAACAAAAGTATAAAAGGACGCCACTTTTTGTTGAGGAGGATGATTTGAAAGGGCATGAGGAGGAAGGGAGACAGCGAAAGGTTTTCTATAAACGGAGGTAGAGAACCGATCTGGGAGTTTTGAAACCAACACTTTCATTTTAATTCCATCTGACCTTGATCTTTCTAATCTCCTTTCTCTTGTTAATTCTGTTGATCCTTGTATTCAATTTACTCTCGAAGTCGAAGAGAACAATTCTCTTCCTTTCCTTGACGTCTTGGTTTCAAAACTCCCAGATCGGTTCTCTACCTCCGTTTATAGAAAACCTTTCGCTGTCTTCCTTCCTCCTCATGCCCTTTCAAATCATCCTCCTCAACAAAAAGTGGCGTCGTTTTATACTTTTGTTTTTAGGGCGTTACGCATTTGTTCTGACTCTTCTGCTCTGAATAATGAAATTAATTATCTGAAATCTCTTGCCCTTGCTCGTGGTTATAATCCCTCTTTAATTGATAAAGCTTTGTATAAATTTAATAAGCCTAAACGTCCTTTTTCTGATTCAAATAATCCTCCTAATTTTAATTCTATAATAGTTCTGCCCTTTTATTCTCTTCTGTGTTTCAAAATTGCTAAAATACTTTCTCGTTTTAACTTTAAAGTTATCTTCAAACCTATGAATAAAATTAAATTCTCTTCTCTAAAAGATCCTGTTCCTACTGAGAACCGGTGGGGTGTTTATTTCATTCCTTGCTCTTGCAATTTAGGTTATATTGGTCAAACAAAGAGAGCTTTAAAATTCAGATTAGGCGAGCATCAGAGATATATTGCAAATCAAGAAATCTCTAAATCTTCGATTGCTTCTCACTGTTGGTCTTCCAGTCATTGTTTCAATTTCTCCATGGCTAAAATTATTTCTTCTCCTGCCTCTCCCTCTCACTTGGATTTTCATGAAGCATATTTTATTTCTAAAAATTCTGCTAATCTTGTCAATGATCTCCCATCATCTCCTTTCCTATCTCCAGCGTGGAAATTAATTTTGTAATTCTTTTCCCTTTTCTCTTGTTTCTTTTCTTTTTATTTTGTTAAAAAAAAAAAAAAAAAAAAATAATAATAATAATAATAATAATAATTATAATTTGGATTTTTTTTCTTGTTCTTTTATAGTTCTTTATTTTTTATTTTTATTTATATTTTTTATTTACTTCTTTTATTTTTATTTTTTCTTTTTTTTCTTTTATTTCCATTTTTTCCATTTCATTTTCTCTTCTATCTTTTTTCAACACGTTTCCCTTTTGCATATCCCTCTATCAGGTAGCGCCATCTGTCGCATTCTTCGCAACATTCTTTTTCTTCAGTTCATTTTTGAACTTGTTCGTTTTCGGACACGTGTATGCTTAGCTGATGACGAGCTGTTATGTTTTTAGCTCGAAACGCGTCCTGTGTTTTGTTTTAATTTTATGGTGATTTTTTACAAAGTTTTATTATTTTAATTTTAACAGTAATGATTAGAATCCATCTCACTCAGTACCACAATTAATACACAATGGGACAGTGCAGAATGATGTGCTTCACCAATACATTTATTGATCACGTTTATAACATGGTTGTGCCTGGATTTCTGGTTTTCAACAGTAGGAATGTAGGACACATTTAAAGGGTCCACAATCTGATAAATTGAGGTATTTTTGGATGCTATGTAATAGTAAAGTGATAGCAGTGCCCCCTATCTTTGGGTGCCTATGTCGAAAAAGCATAAAAATATCCTAAAGTAACCTATAGTGAAAATTACGGAATAAATATAATTGTAACGGTTCACATTTAGACTTTGTTTTACTGAGTATCAGCGTTCCGTGTCTCACTGTATATTGCGTCTATTTGTTGAAAAGAAAATAATAGTTATGCCTTTAGCTTTAGCCTTCCTTTAGCTTTTTTATAAATAAATCCTTGGTATTAAGTAGAGAAATAGTGCAGCATATGTAGGATATTCGAACTGAGATAGTATGTACAATTAGACTGAAGTTACATGATCTGATTATATGATTAAATGACCTGATATATGATTAATTGAGTAACTTTCAAGTCGTAAAATTTTTTTTCGTAGGTTCCAAACGAAACGACATTCACAAAAGAAATGTGGTTGGCGAACACTCCAAACAAAACATTATTGAAGAGCCTAACACTTAATGGTAAGAACTTCGTTTTAAAAACGCCTCTGTATCACTCTGTATAACTATACCTATTTTTCGTACACTATTTTATCAACTAATCTTTCTCCCAGCCTGGGCATTTTTTCGCTCAGTTGGAAATATTCAATTCGTATGATAACTTTACCAATCAGTTTGATTGTGTTAAAATAATAGTTCATCTACGTATCCATCGTTTATATGGAGTTCCTTTACCTGCGGTTTATTCTGTTGAGCTGTCTACATGACAGACCAGATGTTATTACCAATAAGGTTTTCTGAGCGAAATATGCTGGCTGATTGTCGGCCCAGTTAGCTTAAACAGAAAAGTATTGGCCTTGTAAGCCAAGGATCTGGGTTCGATTCCCAGCCTGGGCATTTTTTCGCTCAGTTGGAAATATTCAATTCGTATGATAACTTTACCAATCAGTTTGATTGTGTTAAAATAATAGTTTTTCTTTTAACTGCCAATATTCCCAATTGGGAACGTGAAAGTTTAACGAATTGCAGCAAGTGCATTTCTTATTTCTTATATTCTCATACACGATGAATCATTTACAATACCGGATGTAAATTTCCAAAAGGGCGAAAAATGTCCGGACCAGGATTCGAACCAGGGATCGCTTGGCTGAAGCCACCAATGCTCTACCATCAGAGCTATCCTGTACGAATCTGGTGGAACTTTTTCACCCAGCTAACCTTATTGATTATAGCATCTGGTCTGAAATCTGACTCAGCTCAACAGAATAAATCGCAGGTAATGGAACTCCAGAAATCGCTGGATATTTCTGGATTTTTGTCGAAAACTTGTTTAAATCTGTTATACAAGATCAGAAACATAGGTTTATTCAAAATATTTTAATATATTTCGACATTTTTTACATAACGCTTTCCTCGCTTTAATTTTAACATATTAACATATCTAAAAACTACGATGGTATTATGACTACTTCATATTAAAAAAATATCAGAAAAGATCGCCAAGCATTAAAATTATAAACACATTTTTCTGATTTGTGTAAGGTACTTCTATCAAATAAGGAAAAGATCGTAAGGTATCTGCCTCGGTGCGCTTTTTTTTTAAATGTACAATATTGAATAAATACAGATATTTTTAGTTCATTTACAATACAGAATAATGAAAAAACATAATCCTTTTTTAAACAAAATTTCTGTTTATGCTAGACATCGTACACTCAATTCAACTACATATAGTTCAATTTTCTTTGTACTACATATTACTATTACACTTACCTGTGCACTGAACTAAGAATTTTAAAATATCTTCAATTTAACGGAAATATTTCAAAATATGTAAAAAAATACATTTTTTTTTATTAAAAATTATTTTTTATATTCGCGTACCTACAAAATAATTACATTATCACCCAGAGCACCACCAGGGCCACCAGCAGCCACCAGGGCCTGACTAATGTAGGGGAATTCGGGGCAGTTGCCCCGCGCACCCCTTTGAAGGGGGGGGGGATGTGGAGCAATCAGGATTTTCATTAAGAGTGTGGCAAATAGTTAAAAGTGGCCAAAATTCTTAATACATTTCTTCCCGCGTCCCATCACCCCCCCCCCCCCCACACACACACACACTGTAAAAAAAAGAACGAACTATATATTATTTAAAACTAATGCTTAAAATTTTATTATAAAAACTTAGTATTCCATTGTTTTTAGAAGAAATTCATTACTGACGTTTTATTTATAATGAGGCAAGTTAAAACTGTTAATGATGACTGATTGTGAGCATTTCTTTTTAGACATCTTATGATATATGTAGATAAGCAAAGGAAACGTTTGCAAGCAAATACTCTCTTTAGCAAGTTTATATTTTTTTCTTGTGATACCATGTATACAAATGTGAATAATTCTGGGTACAATATTTATTTATGCATAAAATATGCATGAAATTTAGTACTAGTTACTTCGGCATACTTCACGAGCAATTTCTATGAACTAGCAGGAATGACCGAGCTAAGCTCGGTCAAAATTAGCTTTCTGTTTATCTCGATATATTTTTCCCACTGAATCATTCTTGCTGTTTTAGATGCAATTAGCTAGACTGTGAAACATAGTGACCCAAAATGACCCACTAATCGAATTTTTTCGAACATGCGACTTATCACAATGCTCTTCTCGAGCCTGAAAACGATGGAATACAAAATTTAGTGAAAATCGTTAGTCGTTTTCAAGGTAAAATAAGCTTGATCCACGTTAATTCAAAAAACCACTAACCGAAATTCATCGACAGATGTGAGCTATTTCAATGGTCTTTTTGTACTGTGAAACGGTATAACAAAAAAAAATTGCCAAAATTGTTTGAACATTTTTGAGATGCCGTTAGCTTGACCCCGACCCATTATCACCAAAATGACCCACTAATAGAATTTTCTTGAGCATGCGACCCAGCCCAATGGTTTTATCTTGTCCAGAAACGGTGTAGTACAAAGTTTTTTCAAAATATTTTGAGCGGTTTTTAGATACAGTTAGCTTAATCCTGATCCATTAGGACCCAAAATGACCCATTGATTGAATTTTCTTGAACGTGCGACCCTGCCCAATGCTCTTATCATGCCCGGAAACGGTATTAACAAAATTATGTCAAAATGTTTTGAAGCGCTTTTTAAATACAATTAGCTTGACCCCGATCCATTGTGATCCAAAATGACCCCTAATCGAATTTTCTTGAACATGCGACCTAGCCCAATGGTCTTCTCGGGCCCGAAAACAATAGAATACAAAATTTAGTCAAAATCGTTTAAGCCGTTTTTTAGATACAATTAGCTGGACCCCGACCCATTGTGACTCAAAATGACCCACTAATCGAATTTTCTCGAACATGTGACTTAGCCCAATTCTCTTCTTATGCCCAGAAACGGTATACGTAATATAAAATTTGGTCAAAATGTTTTGAGCATGTTTTTAGATTCAATTAGCTTGACCCTGGCCAATTGTGACCCAAAATGACACACTAATTGAATTTTCTCGAACATGTGACTTAGCCCAATGGTCCTCTCGTGGCCAGAAACGGCCGTATATTAAAAAATTTTGTCAAAATGTCTTGAGCCGTTTTTTAGATATAATTAGCTTGACCCTGACCCATAGTGACCCACTAATCGAATTTTCTCGAACACGTGACCCATTCCAATGGTTTTTCGTGCCCGAAAACGATAGATTACAGAATTTCGTCAAATCGTAATGCCGTTATCTAGATAAACTTAGCTGGACCCACGGTGACCCAAAAATGACCCACTAATCGAATTTTCTTAAACACGTTACCCATCCCAATGGTTTTTTTTTTACCCGAAAATGGTTAGATACAAAATTTAGTCAAAATTGATTGAGCCGTTCTCTAGATATAATTAGCTTGACCCTAACCCATTATGACCCAAAATGACCCACTAATCAAATTTTCTCTAACACGAGACGAATCCAAATTGTCTTTTCGTGCCCGAAAACAGTAGGGTGCAAAATTTCGTCAAAATCGTTAGAGCCGTTACCTAGATAAACTTAGCTTGACCCACTGTGACCCGAAAATGACCCACTAATCGAATTTCCTCGAACATGTGACTTAGCTCAATGGTCTTCTCGTAATCCAAAACTGTAGAATATAGAGTTTAGTGAAAATCGTTAGAGCCGTTTTATAGATAAAAATAGCTTGACCCTCAGTGACCCAAAAATGTCCCACTAATCGGATTTTCTCGAACACGCGACCAATCCCAATGGTCTTTTCGTGCCCGAAAATGGTTAGATACAAAATTTAGTTAAAATCGATATAGCCGTTCTTTAGATATAATTAGCTTGACCCTGACCCATTATGACCCAAATTGATCCACTAATCGAATTTACTCAAACACGAGACCCATCCCAATGGTCTTTTAGTGCCCGAAAATGGCTAGATACAAAGTTTAATCAAAATTGATTGAGCCGTTCTCCAGATATATTTAACTTGACCCTGACCCATTATGACCCAAAATGACCCAATAATAGAATTATCTCGAACACGAGACCCATCCCAATGGTCTTTTCGTGCCCGAAAACAGTAGGGTGCAGAATTTCGTCAAAATCGTTAAAGAAGTTATCTAGATAAATTTAGCTTGACCCACGGTGACCCAAAAATGACTCAATAATCGAATTTTTTCGAACATGTGACTTAGCCCAATAGTTTTCTTGTAATTCAAAACTGTAGAATATAGAGTTTAGTGAAAATCGTTAGAGCCGTTTTTTAGATAAAATTGGCTTGACCCATAGTGACTCGAAAAGGACCTACTAATCGAAGTTTCTTGAACATGTCACCTAGCCCAATAGCTTCTTCGTGTCGAAAAACGGCTGGATGTGAAATTTGGTCAAAATCGATTGAGCTGTCTTTTAGATATAATTAGCTTGACCTTGACCCATTACGATCCAAAATGACCCACTAATCGAATTTTCTCGAACACGTGACCTAGCCCAATTGTCTTATCATGCCCGAAAATGGTAAAATACAAAATTTCGTCAAAATCGATTTAGCCGTTCTCTAGATATAATTAGTTTGACCCTGAACCATTATGACCCAAAATGACCCACTAAGCGAATTTTCTCGAACACGAGACCCATCTCAATGATCTTTTAGTGCCCGAAAATGGCAGATACAAAATTTAGTCAAAATCGATTGAGTCATTCTCTAGATGTAATTAACTTGACCCTGACCCATTATGACCCAAAATGACCCACTAATGGAATTTTCTCGAACTCGAGACCCATCCCAATGGTCTTTTCGTGCCCGAAAACAGTAGGGTGCAAAATTTCGTCAAAATCGTTAAAGAAATTATATAGATAAACTTAGCTTGACCCACGGTGACCCAAAAATGACCCACTAATCGAATTTTCTCGAACATGTGACTTAGCCCAATAGTTTTCCCGTAATCCAAAACTGTAGAATATAGAGTTTAGTGAAAATCGTTAGAGCCGTTTTTTAGATAAAAATAGCTTGACCCTCAGTGACCCAAAAATGACCCACTAATCAAATTTTCTCGAACATGTGACTTAGCCCAATAGTTTTCTTGTAATTCAAAACTGTAGAATATAGAGTTTAGTGAAAATCGTTAGAGCCGTTTTTTAGATAAAATTGGCTTGACCCATAGTGACTCGAAAATGACCCACTAATCGAAGTTTCTCGAACATGTGACTTAGCCCAATAGTTTTCTTGTAATTCAAAACTGTAGAATATAGAATTTAGTGAAAATCGTTAGAGCCGTTTTTTAAATAATATTGGCTTGACCCATAGTGACCCAAAAATGACCCACTAATCGAAGTTTCTCGAACATGTGACCTAGCCCAAAAGTTTCTTCGTGTCGAAAAACGGTTGGATATGAAATTTGGTCAAAATCGATTGAGCCGTTTTTTAGATATAATTAGCTTGATCTTGACCCATTACGACCCAAAATGACCCACTAATCTAATTTTCTCGAACACGTGACCTAGCCCAATGGTCTTATCATGCCCGAAAATGGTAAAATACAAAATTTCGTCAAAATCGTTAGAGCCGTTTTTAAGATAAAATTTACATACACACACATACACACACACATATACATACACTCACAATTTTTGCTCGCATTATAGTATAAGATATGATATAAGCCCGTCCCCCGCAAATGATGCTTGCACGGGGCCTTAAGATAGTCCAAGTCATGCCCTGGCACCCACATACAAGATACCCACATTTATTACAAGAACTATTTATTTTGTTAAAACAAAGGTTCTTGCCTAATTTAAATTGTCTTTTATATTGAACTCTCGTGACCAAAATGAAACAGCGACAAGAGTATGGATATATTGTAAAAATATGTATAAATATTACATCCAAAAACGTTTAAAATGTTAATTCTCATATAACACAGTTTATTGTTATGTGAAATCTTAACATGACCTTTTTGGTACAGGTATCGTAATAAATTTAAACAATCTTAAAACAAAAAATAATGAGATAGGCAATAAATATAGATACCAGATCAAGGGCGGCGAACACATGTGCCATCAGGACAATTTTCCCCACTGTTTCAGAATAGTAATCTTCGCTTTATTTAATCGCAGAATTTCTGTCATGAAATAAGACGAAGATTACCACTCATAAATAGCAGTAGAGTTGCTGTATTGTATCTTTTCTGCGTAAAATGTATATGTTTTTCATGCTTATTTTACGTTGTACGTTTAAACCTTTCGAGTGCGATGATTTCTTCCTTTTTTTAAAAATTGTATACTGAGTTTTATAATTTAAAGAAATTTTATTAGTTTTCTTTTTCAATTTGATTAAAAAAATTTACTTTTGATGTACTTTTACGACAAAAATGTGACTACAAAATTATTTAAACAGTCTTTTTAGTATAATGTAATGCATAGTAATGCTTGTACATTTTAAGAGATATATCTGCGAATCCTAAATAGCGGTGACAACTGGCCCATCGCCCCACGGGTTCACCACCCCTGTATGAAATTAATTTAAAACTATCAAAACATGTTAGAAAGAATAATATATATATATATATATATATAAATTAGTGCTTATCTCCCCGCCTCTTTCTGGGAAAAACGCTAAAAGAAATATAAATATTAAAAGTATTGATCAATTTAGGGGTGAATATTTATTTTCTATTTTTCATCGTTTAATTGACCATGAAAATAAAATATTACTTTTTGTATTACATGAAGTTAATAGTGTTTTACTGAAATCTCATTTTAAAATCATGCTACACAAATATACTACAACAAAAGAAAACATGAAAAAATAGTGGGATTTATTTTATTATAATATTCATTTCAATTGATCAGAAATAAAATAAATAAACATGCATTTTTTTTTTCATTTTTAATGTTGGTCCTTAGAGAATTACGATGAAGCTGAGTAAATAGAATAAATGAGATTAAAATTCTGTTATGAAAACATATTAGTTTCCGTTAAAAATTAATTCCTTGTGAATATAATATCATTTATTCTTTTGTTACAAACTAATAAATATTACTCTGTACAAGTGACTCACCCATTGTTAGACCAATGACACATCTATATAATAAGAAAGTAGTAGAGAAAAAACAGAAGTACTTTTTCATTCTGTCTTTAAAACAGCTTACAAGTAACACCCACCTCTTTTTTCTACGTAAGTAGACATGTAACAATGTGTACCATAGGATATATATCAGGTTTAACGATACAATCAAATACTAAGAAAAAATGAATTGCCACTGCACTATAACGCTTTGTATGTGAAAAGATACTTGCATGACAGTCTGAGGTGCGCTGGGAAAATATTACTCTCAAGAAAAGAATCTTAACTTAGTGTTTTAAACTCTCTTATATAAATTATTTTTCACGCCTTGTATACACGGCTCTCTTATGAACGAAAATTAGCTGCTCCAAATTATCTCACGTGCTTTAAATCGAAAGCAGCCAAATTTTGAAAAGCACAGCGAGACTGAGATATCCCTGCGGCTCCGACGATGCTAGTTTATCCCAGTCTCTCACCCACTTCTTGGATTGTCCGAAGTCGGGGTTCGCCCTTGGCAGTCTTCCGTTGTCGGGGCGGGGTCCCGACTCATACATGGACGGGACATTCCGTGGTGGTTATAGACTGCGGTCAATAGCCACTTTTGACCAAAACTATCTTAACTAGTAAAATGATTACAGTGATCAGTAGGCTATTATTATGATTGACAAACTTAATTTTATATTTATATTAATTTCATTTAAATGTGAAATCATGGATACTAAATTTTAGCAATGCAGGTCTTAAATTAATCCGATTGATTTGAAAATTTGTCAACAGATACTTTAGACCAGGGGTGGCCAACTGTGGCACGCCGGATACCACTAAACTTTTACAGAAAAAGTCAACTTCTTGAATAGCAGAGATTCGACGAATAGATCAAGCAATGATTACTATACTATAAAATTTTAGTGGTGTCGACCGTGCCACAGTTGGCCACCCCTGCTTTAGACAATCGAAATTAGTTGAATTCGAATTTTGAACTCAATTTGTGCATATCATTTTACTTTTTCATGTTTGAGTTTCAGCCATCATACACTCCCCACACATCGTTTTCCCTGGTAACATTTATCTAATATAAAATATAGTTCAAACTATAATTGTTGAACGTCACATTCACCTTGAAAAACATATAAAAAATACGATGTTACAATTCTGATAAAATTTTACTTAAAATATTTTTTTACATCTTTGATTTTAACATCTTTGACGGTTTTCATGTTGTAGAAACCTTTTATGTATTTTTTAGCACCTTTTCAAGTAAAATTTTATCAGAATTGTAACATCGTATTTTTTATAACATTTATCTAGCAACTAATTTTCATAGCGTATAAAAAAAAAAATCACTAAAATCTCATCACTTTGATATAATTAAATTAAAATTAGAACATTTTATGAACAAGAAAACATACTTTTGGGCAATTTTGGTATCGTTTTCTATCACAATAAGGATTTATTTAAAGAGAGAATTGCCTTTAGAAGACCCAAAGATAGGAGTTTTTAAGAAAAAAATTTCTGGAATAGGAATTAAGATTTTAGCCCCATTTTTTTGCCTGTTATTTATTATCGTTTGAAGAATATTTCAAAAATTTTTAATAAAAAATTGATAACGTGGCTCGAGTTACGTGGGATTATTTTATCTTATTATAGCTTGTACAAAAATGTACATTTTTATGGAATCTGTGGTACATATATATACAGGGTGAACAGCGAATAAGACCCTGATTTCAAAATTAAATATCTCAAAAACAAAGATCAATAGAATTATGCGGTAAACGGTTTGTTTATTAGCTAAGCTGTAAAAATGTTATACAGAAGTTTCAAAAATTAGTTGCAAAAACCGCTAACAGATGGCGCTGTAATCGCAATGCCTATAAATTGTGTTTTGAAGTCCGGAGCACTAGCGTCTCATTCCTATATGGCTTCCTATGGAAGAACAAAAATTGGGAAAGACCACTTTTTCGGTGGGGTGATGCACAGAAGTGGAGGCATCTGGTCACAGAATTATTGCATCAGCTTCAATTTTAGAGAATTTCAATTAATAGAATTTTCAATAAAAAGTTTAGCAATCATTATATAAGAACTTATTAAAATATTTTATTTGGGTAATGTGCAGAAGCGGAACCATGTGTTGACAGAATTGAGATTTGTTTCAAATTTTGTTATAAGCTTCTTCGATCCGGATACAGTATCTCTGTGGTATGTCTTTTCTCTACTAATTGGTAGATCGTGGAATCAAATCAAGTAGAGGAGGATTTGAAAAAAATGGAAATCTTTACTTTTTAATATTTATTTAAACTGTGAAAAAAGTTTGAATATAAAAATCCAAAGTTTCTGGTTTTAAAATTTAATTAAGCTAAAAGAAACCCCTTTTTTAAAAAGTCATTGAGCATTTATAATAATGATTCATAAATCATTTTTTTTAATTGTAGAGAATAGTTTGAATGAAAAAATACAAAGTTTCTATTTTTAAAAACTTAATTAAGTTAAAAAAATAATTTTAATTTTAAAAACTCGTTTTCATTTTTTTTATCATTGAGCACAGAAATATGGTGCAGCTTCTAGCTATGTGATCCGAAGTGTTGGAAAGGAATGCAACATCCAAAACACTTTTGCTTTGACGTTGATGATATGACTTATCATCAATTCCTTTTAAAAAAGAGATAATGCATAGTTTCTGTCTCTAAAACTTGGTTTACAAAGAAAAGAAATATAAGTGTTGTGCTGAAACCAAAGTGTTATGCCGTGATTTAAAAATAAATGAAAAGTGCAAAATTACTTTTTTATTTATAATAATTCAGGTATAAACAATAATACCAAAATATTATGCCGTGATTTAAAAATATAAAAAATAAATAAAAAGTACAAAATTATTTTTCTAAATATATGCATTTTGATTTAAATAATTATATGGTATTAAAAATTGAATTTAATAAAATATTTTAATAAGCTCTTATATGATTTCTAAACTTTTTATTGAAAATTCTATTAATTGAAATTTTCTAAAATTAAAGCTGATGTAATAATTCTGTGAGCAGATGTCTCCACTTCTGCACATTACCCCAACGAAAAAGTGGTCTTTCCCAATATCGGTTCATCCGTAGGGAGCCATCTAGGAATGAGACACTAGTGCTCTGGACTTCGAAGCGCAGTTCACAAGTATTGCGATTACAGCGCCATCTGTTAACGGTTTTTGCAACTAAAATTTGAAACTTCTGTATAAGATTTTTACAGCTTAGCTAATAAACAAACCGTTTACCGCATAATTCTATTGATCTTTGTTTTTGAGATATTTAATTTTGAAATCAGGGTCTTATTCGCTGGACACCCTGTATATAAAACCATGAAATACAACGCAAGGTACAGACGTGGAAAAAAAAGTAAATACCCCTTACTAACTCTGAAAAAAATTATCGTAGAAGAAAGTTACTGGTATCACACGATTGGCAATAAAGTCTACTTTTAAATGATGTATATAAATTTTGCTTAAGGGGACATCTATTGGGTTGGCAAGAAAGTAATTTCGGTTTTGTAGTATTGAAGAAAACTCATTTTTTTAAGACAAAGAATAAACTTTAATCAATTATATGTTTTCCATTTTGTTCAAGGACCTTCTGCCATCTTTCTTCCAGCTGCATGATTCCGCGTTCATAGAACTTCTGGTCCTTATCAGACAAAAACTGAACCAAGAACTGTTTTAGGTGATCGTCATTTGTGAAATTTTTACCATTCAAAGAATTCTGCAAACTTCGAAATAAATGGTAATCAGATGGTGCCAGGTCAGGGCTGTAGGGGGGGATGCGACATCACTTCCCAACCAAGCTCTAATAATTTCCCACGAGTTACCAAAGATGTGTGAGGCCGGGCATTATCATGGTGGAAGACGATTCCTTTACGATTTGCCAATGCCGGTCGCTTTTCTTTGATTGCTTCATCCAGTTTTATTAGTTGCTGACAGTAAATATCTGAATTAATTGTCTGGTTTCTTGGGAGAAGCTCGAAATACACAACACCTTTGTAATCCCACCAAATAGACAGCATGATCTTTTTTTGATGCAATTCAGCTTTCGATGTGGTTTGTGCTGGTTCATCATGGTTGGACCATGATCGTTTTCGAATGACGTTACTGTAGGTGACCCATTTTTCATCACCAGTGATGATTCTTTTCAAGAAAGGATCGTTTTTATTGCGTTTAAGATGCATATAACAAATACTGATTCGTTGTGTTAAGTGAATATCTTTCAATTCATGCGGAACCCAAATATCGAGCTTCTTAACGAGTCCAAGACCTTTTAAGTGATTTTCAACAGTTGTGTGAGATACTTTTAACCTCTCTGCAATCTTTCGAACAGTTACATGACGATCCTCTTGAATAATGACACTGATTTGGTCATCAGAAACTTTAGTCGGTCGACCAGAACGTTGGTCATCTTTCAGTGAAAAATCGCCAGAACGAAATTTTTTAAACCAATTCTGACACGTGCGCTCTGTTATGCAATCAACATCATAAACTTCACATATTTCTTTATGAGCCTCTGTAGCTTTTTTTCCTTTCCGGAAATAAAAAAGTAAAATATGCCGAAAATGTTCGTTTTTGCACTCCATGTTAAAATTGACCCTCAACAAACAGTTGCAAACTAAATCACACTGCAATGGCTTGAAAAGCAACCTCAAGGTCACTGCTATCAAATGGCAAAATGCCAAAAACATTACTAGCAGAATTCATTCAAAAAAAGTCCTTCCGGCCAGTGCCGGGAGGAAGAGGTAGCTTTCATATTCCTTATTTTAAAAAAGCCAACTTATATTATTCAAACACACAAAGCTCAATTCAGTGGAAACGGAATGTAGGAGATTCAATACTAATTTTTATCAATACTAAATCATTATAAATAAGAATTTCGCGAAATTAGTCAGCTTTATCCAAGCTGCTTTTATTTAAAGTCACTTATATTTGGCTGCCAAATTCGGCGATTTCTTAAAGTGCCTGCCATTTTAAGACAACATGATGGATGAGGCTAACAAGTGAACTTGGTCGAGACCTTAGTAATTACTGTGCACATGCTCACTCATATCGGAATCGGTTGGTATATACGAGTGCTGTCGCAGGCAAAAAATCAGATTTTTCAAAATGTCACCCATTTTAGAAATTCAAACTGCTATATCTGAGCCATTTTTTAAGATAAAGACAAACAAAAAATGCTCCTGAATCCTTATATCAAGGTCAAATACTTAAGAAAGAAACCTTTTTCAATTTCTAATTTTTTTGCACCTCACTTTAAATATAATTTTTTTTAATTTAATGGCCGCCATTTTGAAACAAGATGGCTGATGAAGCTGGCCAGCGAACTTGGTCGAGATATTGATGTATACTATCCACATGCCTTCTTCCATCGAAATAGGCGAATACGTGTGTTATCGCGTGACAAATACAAGATCGTTTCAAAGTGTTAGCCATGATAGAAATTCAAAGTGCTATAATTCAACCACTTTTTAAGATATAAACAAAAGAACAAATTTTCAGAAACAAAAACTGCACCAGAATCTTTGTATCAGTGCCAAACACATAAAAAAAATCTTTTTCATTTTCCAATTTTTTAATACCTCATTTTAAATTTTAAATTACATTTTTCTTTAAATGGCAACCCTTTTGAAACAAGATGGCGAATGAAACTGGCCAACGAACTCGGTCGAGACATTGGTATGTACTATGTACAGACCAAGTTACATTCAAATCGGTTCATAAATACGCCTGTTATCGCGTGACAAAAATCAGGTCAAAATGTCAGCCACAATAGAAATTCAAAATGTTATAACTCAGCCATTTTTTTAGATGTAGACGAAACAAAACCTGTTCCGGAATCTTTGTATTAAGGTCAAACACATACAAAAAAAATCTTTTTCATTTTCCAATTTTTTAGTATCTCATTTTAAATTTAATTTTTTTTAATTTTTTTAAATGGCCGCCATTTTGAAACAAGACGGCGAATGAAGCTGGCCAACGATCTCGGTTGAGTTATTTGTATGTACTATGTACACACCAAGGTACATCCAAATCGGTTCATAAATACGTCTGTTATCACGTGGCATAAATCAGGATGTTTCAAAATGTCAGCCACGCTAGAAATTCAAAATGCTATACCTCAGCCATTTTTTAAGATATAGACGAAACAAAAACTGCTCCCGAATCTTTTTATCAAGGTCAAACACATAAGAAAAAAATATTTTTTCAATATTCAACTTTTTGGTACCACATTTCAAATTTAAATTTTTCTTAAAATTTTAAATGGCCGCCATTTTTAAACAAGATGGCGGATGAAGCTGGCCAATGAACTCGTTCGAGACATTGGTCTGTACTATCTATAAACAAAGTTACATCCAAATCGGTTCATAAATACGCCTTTTATCGCGTGACAAAATTCAGGACGTTTCAAAATGTCAGCTTCGCTAGAAATTCAAAATGATATAACTTAGCCATTTTTTAAGATATAGACGAAACAAAAACTGCTACGAAGTCTTTGTATAAAGGTCAAATGCATAAGGAAAAAATATTTTTCCATTTTCAATTTTTTGGTACCACATTTCAAATTTTAAATTTTTTAAAAATTTTTAAATGGCCGCCATTTTGAAACAAAATGGCGGATGAAGCTGGCCAACGAACTCGGTCGAGATATTGGTATGTACTATGTACACACCGAATTACATCCAAATCGGTTCATAAATACGAGAGTTACAGTGTGACATAGGTCAGATATATATATATATATATATATATATATATATATATCAATTTTGAACGGAGGGTGGTTTCGGGGTCTGGGGGTCATGATCGATGAAAATATACCAAAATTTTTTGAAATCGCTTTCCTCCGAACGGCTGCAATAGGTAGCTTTTTGTAAAGAAAGCTACCTAAAATTTGCATAAATCTCTGAATGTGTGAAAACCGAAATTACTTTCTTGACAACCCATACATATTAAAATGAACCATAACTTTGTTTTTTTCGATAGGAATTCACAATTCTGACAGAATAAATTAACTCCACATCCTTCAATTAGCCTAAAAACAAATTTTTATGCAATTCGCACGATAAGCTTCCAAAAATTAATTATTTTAAAACGAGCGCATTTTAGGGGCTGTATCGAAATTGAAGTTCGTTTACCCGATGTTTGACCGAGAGAGCCGCCTTCTTGATCAATGCATCTTAAGCATTACTCAAGCTGCAGACTGCTAGATTACAGGATAGCATAATAAATTTCAAAATCTAGTTACTTCTATCATAGACGGACCCTTAAACCACCGTTTTGCTGTTTTTTAAGCATAATTTAAAAACTACTTGGAAGAAAAATGTGAAATTTTGGATTTCCATATAGCAGGACTTAGTAAATCTAAATCCATCAAAAAAAAAAAAAAAAAAAAGTAGGTTTCAATTCATAATTTTTTCAAATATTAATTTCATAATTTATAATTCATATCATAAAATTATAAAAATTACAAACTCAACGCATTTATGTTTGGGTATTTTAGTATTATTGCCACACAAAAAATTAGCACATTAGGAGTATAATTCCAGGAGATATTAATGAAAATATGAAAATGTAATTTAACATTAGAAGCACTAAATTTTGAATGTTTATAATTCAAAAACTTATCGTTCAAATGACTTGAAATTTGGTGTCTAGGCGTAGTTTGAACCGAAAATTTGAAATATCTTGGGTATTGCCATTGAAAAAAATTAAGTTTGGGTTCGTTTTAATATGTAGATGGCCCCCTAAGCATATTTTATATACATCAATGAAATGTAGACTTTATTTCCAACCGTTCGGTACCAGTAACTTTGTTCTACGATAATTTGTTGAGGAATTAGTAGGTATGTTTACTTTTTTTTCCCCACGACTGTACATCATACACAAACGGGGAATAGTCCAAAAAAGATGGTTACAAGGTTTATTTCTGTAAGTATAAGATATAGATAAATAATGTAAATTAGAAGAAAAGTTCATAGGAAGGTATATAGGGGAGACAGGGGTTGGTTGTGCCAGGGGCAAGTTGTGCCATCGAGCTTCCTGACTGAGCCAATAGGTTGCAGCACCTGTCGCGTCATGTGAGTGAAGAAGTTGATTGTCTCAGTGTGCTGCGTATATTTTGAAGTATATCGTTGCGTTGTTTTTGAGATAAAAATATTTATATTTTTTTCTATCGTAAAAGTAAATTTTGCGACCTACGTTGGAATAGTCATTGCCACTAGCGATACTGAGGTATGTAAACTTCCCTAACATTATTTAAATGCTTATATTTTGAGCTGTTATTCTATGTATTTCATTTGTTAATCATGCCAACATTTCGGAAACTAATGAATAAAGTTCAAAATGGCGTAACGCGGGGCTAGTTGGGACGAAGTCTAAGAGGCACGTTGTGACAGTGTCACTACTTATTCATATCATAAAATTATAAAAATCACAAACTCAACGCATTTATGTTTGGGTATTTTAGTATTATTGCCACACAAAAAAATTAGCACATTAGGAGTATAAGGGTATAAGGAGTATTCCAGGAGATATTAATGAAAATGTGAAAATGTAATTTAACATTAGAAGCACTAAATTTTGAATGTTTATAATTCAAAAACTTATCATTCAAATGACTTAAAATTTGGTGTCTATGCATAGTTTGAACAGAAAATTTGAAATATCTTGGGTATTGCCGTTGAAAAAAAGTTCGGGTTCGTTTTAATATGTAGATGGCCCCCTAAGCATCTTTTATATACATCAATGAAATGTAGACTTTTTTCCAACCGTTCGGTACCAGTAACTTTGTTTTTACTGGTGAAGACTTCCTATGTTCCTCAGTAACTGATCGACCGTTATCCATCAGAGATGAGAGCGTTAAAGACCAGAATGACAATGAAAAAAAAAATTAGTAAATATGAAACTGTTAATAAATCCAAGCACTTCAGCAATAACTTTAACCAATGATGGTGAGATTGCAGGACCGTCTTCAGAAGTAGGAAATCTCATTGAATTAGATGATTCTATGACAATTGATAATAGAAATGTGTCAGTGGTAAGTCTTACAGAAATAAGACCACAGTCCCTAAAGCAGGACCTCGATCTATTCGTAAATGTTTGAAATCTTGCCATTCTAAAACAAGCACACCTGTAGAAGAGAAAATTCAAGCAGAACAAAAAGCAAAAGAACGCAGAAAACAAATTGAAGAAGAAAAAGCAAAAAAGAAACTGTATGGAATGGTCAAGCAATGCATAAAAAAATTACACCTAGGTTATTGAAAAAAAGGGAGAAACAAGTATTGATAGCTCTGAAGAGGACGAAAATTGCTTATGTCTAGTTTGCTTGGAGCAATACAAAATTGCTAGACCCGGAGAAGAATGAGTGCAAGTCATGACATGTAAAAGATGGGCGCATGTCAACTGTACCAAAAATGAACCTTTTTATATTTGTATTAACTGCAAATCCGACGCTTAAACAAGCGATGACAATTAATGATTAAATATATAGGATATAGGCCTACACGTTGTAGTAGGCTACCGAGTCAAAGATCAATATGGCCAAAGATTGCTGTTGGCTTACTTTTTATTTCTTTCCTGATTAAGACAGTTTTTTTCTTCTTTTTATTGGTAAGTGTCTCTAAAAGTATCTTTAAAAAGGACTAAGAGTTTACAAGTGTTAACAATTTAACTATTTTATTTTCATTTGATTTACAATATTATTAAAACATGAAAGTGTTTTATTGTGTTAAGAACGTTATAAATGAATAAATTTCGCATTCTTGATTTAACATATCCCATTTAATCGCTTTTTTTACATAATTTGTATATGTTAATATGTACAGTCGTGGAAAAAAAAGTAAACACCCCCTACTAACTCCTCAACAAATTATCGTAGAAGAGAGTTACTGGTACCGAAAGATTGGAAATAAAGTCTACTTTTAAATGATGTATATAAAATTTGCTTAGGGGGGCCATCTACATATTAAAACGAATCCAAACTTCCTTTTTTTCAATGACAATACCCAATTTTAACAAGATATTTCAAATCTTCGGTTCAAATTATGCCTAGACACCGAATTTCAAGTCATTAGAACGACAAGTTTTTGAATTATAAACATTCAAAATTTAGTGCTTCTAATGTTAAATTACATTTTCATATTTTTATTAATATCTCCAGAAATCATGCTCCTAATGTGCTATTTTTTTTGTAGCAATAATACTAATATACCCAAACATAAATACGCTGAATTTGCACTTTTTATAATTTTATGATATGAATTAGGAATTATGAAATTAATATTCGAAAAAAATTATGAATTGCAACCTACAATTTTTTTGATGGATTTAGATTTATTAAGCCCTGCTTTATGTAAATCCGAAATTTCACATTTTTCTTCCAAGTAGTTTTCAAATTATGCTTAAAAAACGGCAAAATGATGGTTTAAGGGGCCGTGTATAATAGAAGTGACTAGATATTTTGAAATTTCTTCTGCTGTATTGTAATCTAGCAGGCTTCATTGACTTCTTAAGATGCCTTGATCAAGATGGGGGCTCTCTCGGTTAATAACCGGTTTCCGAAATTCGGATACAGCCCTTAAAATACGCTCGTTTTAAAATAATTAAGTTCTCGGAAACTTATGGTACGAATTGCATAAAAATTTGTTTTTAGGCTAATTGGAGGATGTAGAGTTCATTTATGATGTCAGAATTGTGTACTGCTATTGCAAAAAAACAAAGTTATGGTTCGTTTTAATATATAGATGGCCCCCTAAGCAAATTTTATCTATATAATTTAAAAGTAGACTTTATTTCGAATCGTTCGGTACCGGTAACTTTCTTCTACAATAATTTTTTGAGGAGTTAGTGGGGGGTGTTCTCTTTTTTTTTTCCACGACTGTACTTGTATGTGTCATTTATGTGTGACAATGTTCCCCAAGCATGTCACAACTTGCCTCGTAGCGGGGGTTAGAAGTGACAAATTTCGAGGTTACGCAGAATTAATTTTGTGTTATTAAAAATGTTAATGAAGTTAATAGTAGTTTTATAAATATGTTACGCAAGATTTACTCTAATGATATGATACACTAAATGTTTCGCTTTAGTTCAAATCTTATGGCTAATATAAAAAATGTCGAAAATGTCACTACTAGCCCCGATCTCCCCTAATCCAAAGAGTATACTTTGATCTTCATCGGGATATTTACTACGAAATTAAAATTATTTTTTTATACGGTCCCCTGCATAAAAAAATACTTAATTACAAAAATATTCCTTGCCATCATTTATGAAACACACCCACACACACAACAAAAAACCCCGAAACCGTTATCTTTATTATTCGCAGAGATATCAATTTTTGAAAAATGAACGCTGTTTTAGAGGACCGTATAAGAAATCAGTTTGTAGTTTGTAATGAGACAGATTCTTAAATAACTTCGACACGACAGATATTGACGTTAAGACCAATGTCAGACGGGCGTCTTTTTTGCTGCTTTTTTCCTTAAGACCAATGTCAGACGGGCGTCTTTTTTGCTGCTTTTTTGCTTAAGTATTATCTATTCACAATGCTATAGCATTGTGAATGGATAATACTTAAGCAAAAAAGCAGCAAAAAAGACGCCTGTCTGACATTGGTCTAAGTATTATCCATTCACAATGCTGCATTAACACAAATAGCATTGTGACACATTGTGCACAAATAGCATTGTGAATGGATAATACTTAAGCAAAAAGAAACAGCAAAAAAGACGCCCGTCTGACATTGGTCTAAGTATTATCCATTCACAATGCTGCATTAACACAAGTAGCATTGTGACACATTGTGCACAAATAGCATTGTGAATGGATAATACTTAAGCAAAAAAAAAAACAGCAAAAAAGACGCCCGTCTGACATTTGTCTTAGTCGTACCAAACGATTTTCTAAACATTTGAAGAGTTTTTTTTTTCAAATTACAGTAGAACACCGATTTAGCGTGATCCGATATAACGAGAGGGAAAGCATGTTCCTCAATAAAAAAAAAAAGTTAATTTCGGTGAAATTTTTACTTTAAAATTTATTTATTCTTTTAAATTTTACTGAATAGCTGTTTTTTACACACATTGCTTGACTGTCCACAGTTTCAACAGCAGTTTTTTCTCCGTTTAAAAACGAAACCAATGAAGTAAGAAACCAAAAATGCGCTTGATGTTTCATATTTTTCCTTCCTGTATCGCACTTACCAGTTTCATTTTTTTTTCTCGTATCCGAATACATTTTTTAAATAATCATGGATACACTAATTTTAAAGAAAAATCTCATAAAAAACATAAAACATAATGAGTTTAATAATACTTTTTTTTTGGGGGGGGGGAGGGGAGGGGAGATTTTTAATAATGTTTAAAAATATTTTTTGCTACCAATATCGATAGCAACATCAACAAGAAAAGCTGTCTGAAATAAATTACAAGCTTCTGGAAAAGTTTAAAAATCGTCTGCGATGAGATTGTTAAATGATAAAATTATTTCAGAAGTTGGATAACACTAAACATTTTGATTACTGAATTCGTCTTCACTTGATTATCGCCTGCAACAAATGTACAATGTTGTATTCTACTTATGTTTCAGAAAAATTTTAAGTTGTTATCAGTTTATGTTGAAATAATGACTACATTCGGCAATGAAGAACTTTTGAAATGGTTATGATATACGCTGAATGCAACAGAAACAATTCTCTAACGGCACGAGAATTTGCACGTCAATTTCCCAATTAAGTGAAACCTAAACAGATGTTTATTCATAGATTAATTGGACTTTGAAAATGAAAGGATAATTACAGTCTCCTCCAGGAGCAGAGTGCAGTCGTCAGCATAGTTGCAATGAAATCATTGATATCTTAGCCTATTTTGGTACGAATTCGCATGCGAGTGTCCAATAAGATAGTTCAGTTATAAACAGTGTTGCCAGTGGGCTACATTTTTTAAATTCAGATTTCTTGATTGGCACCATTTTTTTGAAACGGTAAATTTCACTTTGTTTTTGCCTAAATTAATATGTCATTAAATAAGGCACATTTTACAATTTCAAAAAAGTGGTGCTAATCAAGAATCTGATTTTTAAAAAAGTAGCCCATCTGGCAACACTGGTTATAAATATTCCACATTACGATTTGGAAAATACTTTATGAAAATATGCGACCCTCATTATTCTGTACAATGACTACAAGCACTTAATCCTTCCGATTACGCACGTCATGTGGAGTTTTGCAATAGGTTTCTAATACAACATGCTGTGACTCCTCGGTTCGTATGGAATATTCTGTGGACAGATGAATGTTTGTTCACGGAAGACAGAACCATCAACTGCCATAATGATCATATTATTGGGATAATACGAATCCTTTTTTCATTCGTGAAGTGCATCACCAACAACGATCTTCTATAACTGCGTGGTGTGGGATCTGGAACAACACATTAATTGGACCTGTTTTTTTTTTTTTTTTTTTTTTTTTTTTTTTTTTAAATCAAGATACGCTGAATGGCAATAGCTACCATGACTTTATTCTAAACATTTCTGCCAAAGATTTTATGGAAAATGCAGTACCATTGAACGATTACAATTGTGTTTGGCTTCAACATGACAGCTGCCATGTTGTCATACTATGCTAAAAAAACGTTTTTCACATTTAATTTTTAAAGAAATATTACGATAAAAACTAATAAATGAAAAATTGAATATATATAATACTTTGAAAAATAAATTAACTATATGTTTTCCTACCTTACTGTACTTTGAGAGTTTATTAATGATATCCATTTTTGGGAATGATCTTTGTTTTGTCAGACGTAAAACAATACGTCTTGTATTTCCCTTCATTCTCGTAATTAGAATAACATCAATATATCACACAAGAAGGCGGCGTATGTGTACTTTTGATAATTTTTTAATAAGAAAAATAACATTAAAATCTCAACAAACACGTGTTATTCTTTCTTCGACATGTGGGTGAATTGCAGACCGCAGAGTGAGTGCAAGGTTGCAACGGAGAATGAAATCCGCTTCAGTAGATCTCACGTGACGTATGCGACTAAGTTGAAAGGTTGAAACCTGTTTTCACAGAGGTCCCACAACCTTTGTGAAAGAAAATTCCAATAATGTGAGTTTTTAAAATATCAGAACGGTTTACACCAGAATTTGTGTAAGGTTGCACACATAATGCAGAGTAAACTTACACAAATGTTTTACATTGAACGCTCCTCCACATAACACTCAAGTAGCAAGTAATTTCATTAATATAGAGCTTGGAAATTGCTGGATTGGTACACACAAACCCACAGAATGGCCACCTCGGTCAACAGAGGTGGCCATTCTGTGGGTTCCCCACTAGATTTTTTCTTGTGGGGCGAATTTGTGCTTTGATGCATGTTCAATGTCCACTAAATACGCAAGATTTATATGAAAGCATAACCGATAAATTCCAGTGCATCACGCACCATGAACTAGAAACAGTTTCACACAATATTATGCGAGGAGCACCCTATGCATTGATGCTGATGGAAGACACTTAGAAACTGTTGTTTAAAAAACCTTGCATATTTTATTTTCACAAAATCAAGCCTGTGAACACATTTCTGCGCCCTAGTATGTTAAGTAGGTCTGTTGAATCGATATTTTTTTGTGAATAACATTTAGTATAATTCTTCTCATAACGTTTTTCCTGTTTTGTACCTTTAAATTGTTGCAACATTTTTAATAATTTCATGTATCAATACAACTGCGTTATATCGCTCTTCTACTGTTGTAAACATTCTTTTAAATAAATTCTGTACTCCAATATCAAAACTCATTGAATAGATGATTCTATTATAAATTGAAATATGCTTTTTTCAATAATTATTACCATTTTTCTATATTTCAATATTTACAAATTCTTTTTTAAAATCACCGCATCAATGGTTGAAAACTACATTAAAGTATGCAAATATTTTATGCATTTGTATTTTAGAGAGATAGGCAAAAAATTAAACGTAATTGACCTACGTATTACAATCATACATTCATAGACGGTTCCTAATTTTGCCAAAAGTTTTCGGCTTCAGTCTTGTGGAAAAGGGAGCTAAGTCACGATTTTTGACGTTCTATAGCTCCGTTACTTTTGCAGATACACCAAAATTTTTGGATATGAATAAGGATTCGAATGCGGCAGAGATCATTTTTGCAATTGGGTATTTTTTATATTGGAGCCGCAATTATATATATATATATATATATTGTAAGACGCACCCCTCCCCTACCCCCATGGAGATGAAAGTATACTCTTTGGAACTCTCTACCTTCGTATAAACATTATTTTATTTTGCATTATTTATAGATCTCTCATACTTACACAGAAATAAGCCGTACAATCACGTTTTTGGACACCCTGTACATATATATATATAATGCTAACATAAAAATATGCTTCTCACTTAATCGCTTCCACATTTTTTGGAAATCCAGCAAATGGGCTGCATAAACGCATCACTTCAAGCCAAATCACTAAAACATAAGAACGAACTCTGCGTTAAACATACTAACGAAAACTAGCAAGATCAAATAAGAAATTGTATTTCTTAAATATATAGGGTAAAAGCACCAATAGTCGGCCACTTAAGCGCTTTCTTTAAGTATATAGCTCAAAGCGCAATTTTAAAAAGCAATACAATATTTTTTACAATATTTGTTAATGTACACTTTTCTTTTACTGTTTCAGCAATTGTTTTAAAAAAAACCTGATTATAGTTTTTATTTATAAAAAGTTAAACTTAAAAGTAGCAAAGATCTAGTAGTCGGCCACTCAATTCTAGTGTTCGGCCATCACTGGACCAGTAGTCGGCCACTTAAATGCTTTGTTATTTAAATAACTTAAAGTGTAACTTTTATAAACAGAACAACATTTTAATGATAAAATGTGTTAATTTATTCTTTTCTTATAATATTGCTGTAATAATTTAAAATATTATAATAGTATTTAACACTTTCCAACATAGTTTAAAAGTGTTTGTGAATTTGGATAGTCTTCAGTCTGTCCGAGTTCTAACACTCGCAAATATACTCGAATCTCCTTGAAATTTTTGTATGTTTTTGACGATAACAATAGCACGATCGATATTGAAAATAAAGTGTGTAGAATTTATAGTTCATCTACAGGGACAGTCAAAAGTATGCCGATGCATTACGCTCAATGAGAAAAATTGCTCCAAGTTTATTTTAATGATGTTGGCCATTTCAAATATAATGAAAGTGATATGCATTTATGAAGTGCATTTAACTATGCATTCTAGACAAGATGGAGTCCAAAGAACTTATTATTCAGTTATAGGACCCTACAAAAGAATTCCTTTACATAATAGTGTCAGGGGATAAGCAGTTTGCAGCGTATTTTAGTTCTCTTATACTACATCAAATAGAATGAAATTGATATACAACATTACTGAGGCTTACTACAAAATACTCGTTGTATAACATGATATGCATAGCATTTATCGTTCATTTACAGGGAAACACAAAAAATTCGAATACAGTACTGTATCTTTCTATTAGCGATAATTGTTGTAAGTGTGATTTTGTTTATGACATGCGTTTTTAAGTTTAATTAAACCTTTGCTTACAATGCGGTGTGTATAACTGATATAGATGATATACAAGGGTACACAAAAGAGTTTGTAAGCTTTGTGGAGTATCAGCGTGAATGGCTTAAAAGAGGCTTTTATGCTCTTTCAAGCTGAACTATATTTAGTATACTAAGAGATGTTTGTATAATATAAATAAAACCATATACTGGGCCACGCAAAAAACTGAATACATGACCTCCCAGGGATAATAATGTGTGGAAGTATCATTTCAGTAGTTTTAACCACGTTTCAGCCTTAATTCAATTTTAGTTTAATATGTCCGGCATATAAAAATCTATTGGTAATATACAGGGCTGTACAAAATAATTCAAGTATGTTTCCGTATAGGGTTAGAAATTGCCGAAGGTAAATTTTCAACCTGTTATGCATTTTCTTACTATACTAAGTTTTATCATACTATGTATAGAATGATATACAAATCTTTAGATTAAATACAGGACTGCGCAAAAGAATTGGACTACTTTTTCGGTTAGGGACCATAATCTGGTTTTCAAAAGTATTATGCCTTTTCTAAAATGTTTACTTTTTTTACGGTATTAAGCAGTTCAATTTCGTTGAAGAATTCTACAAGTCATGGCAAATTCTTTTATAATCTATTCTTCATGCAATATTTTTCATTCTTGTTTCATATGGAAAGTAAAGTTAAAAGTACCAAATTATCCAGTAGTGGGCCTTTCAAATTTTTTGTTTAACCATCGTAGACTAGGCTGCGGGCAGAGAAAAAATTATCACGTCATCCTGTTTCAAAATGAAATTATGATGTAGGACAAGATTATTAACAGAACATGAATGACTGATCTGTCGATGCATATCTTATTGTGATATCAGCAGTAGGGAGCGCCAAGTCGTCATTTTAGCGTTACTATCATGTCGTCGAGTTTCGGGATGACATTTTAATATGTTGCATGCCTCGACTAGTATAATGCAAATATTTTAGTTTATCTTGGGATTTCGTGGTTAGATATTTGCAGAACGCGGCGCCAATTCTTCATTTTCGCATTACTATCTCGTAATCGAGTTTCTAAATGTAATTTTAATAAGTTGCATGTCTCGAATAGTACATTACAAATATTACAGTCTGCCTCGTAGTATCTTTGGACAATATGAGCAGAATGAGGCGCCAATTTTTATTTAAGGGAAAATATGGTTTCTTGTTCAGTTGTTTTCCCCTATTCGATATTTTAAATACATGTGACAAAGCAATCGTTTATTATCATTGTTATTTTAGTAGTTATCTTATTATTATAGATTTGTGATTTTATAGTAACAATCGTTTTGATATAATTATGCGATTTTATAAAAAAAAAATCTTGTATTTTGCTATCTTTTTTTGTGATGAACGCATGGGCGCATAGCGTTCATCAAAACTAAAACTAATCACTGGATGCAGCAACTTCATCGTGCAGCAATCTCAAAAACGCCCTACATTCGCGAAATCCGCGATCATAAACGAACGAAATAAATACTAGCAGTTACCCATGGCGTCGTTCACGTAGCATTAAAAGAAAGATAAATATTTTAATTGAGAAAAACATCTCACTCCTTATAATGAAAAACGTATATAATTAACCAACTCTGTATCACATTTTATAGGGGACGATACGGTATTTCTTATTTATAGGGGCCTTGGCATAACTCAGTCATAAAAAAATGAAATTTAGTGCCAAATAATATAAGCAATTGCGAATATGAAACCAATGAAAAAAGGAGGGCTATCAGGAAAATCGACGAATCTTTCCTCGTAGAACGAAAAAACAATGCTGGGAGAATTTTATTAGAACAGTGATGTATTGTATTTTAGGTGGCATTTGGTGTCAAATTTGTATATGTATGTATTACATCCAATAAGACTACAAAAATCTATCAATAAACACATTAAAAAAAGATCTTTTTAAAAATGACAATATATTTTTACTTTTTTAAATGAATTAAAATCCGGTTTCCAAACCACGATTTACAAACGTGTCTCCAATCGGGACATACGAGATCTATACTTTTTATTGCTATGGCACGCTCGAATACATTTCCAGCTTCCGAGCCAAATTTCAATACTGATGTTCATCTTTAGGTTTTATAAACGAAAATGTAATTTTCTTTTAAAAAATAAAGTAACCTTTATTCGTAGTTTCTGAAATGAACGGCTTTAAAAATTAACATTCATCAAAAGTTGTTTTCTTTTTTTCAGGCAATCAAGTTATTTTTCTAGATTTTAAGAATAAAAAGAATTTTTTCCAACTAATGATGACGTCATTTTTGACACGGATTATTTAAAGGTGCATATCATTGACATTTAAATTTTATTTTATTTTCAAACTTTTTTAACAATTTTTCAAATTTAAATTAAAAATTAAATCAGTTATCAGCCGTGCATAGACGGTAAAACAGCAAGAATTGCTAAAAATGTTCTTTAAATAATGAGATTTAATACTATAACCCAAAACCATTTACTTTTAATATTAAAGCATATCCGTTTTATTTTCCATGACGTCATATTCGCCTGCTTTCCGTACTTACTCAAATTTATGCAACTTATGTTATTTAGAAATACTTGAACATTTCTGTTTTATTCCCAATATGACGATATATTCATCTTTTTTTTATACTTAATTTTTTATTTCATTTTCCTTTTTGACGTCAAAATCTTTCAATAGAAAATTAATTGTTAAGAAGAAATTTTTTATTCCGGGATTTGATACTAATCATGACGTCATTTTCGACATGGATAATTTTACGGTACATATTATTGACATTTACTATCCATTTTCTTTCCAAACTTTTTTTTAAATTTTTTTCCTTTTTAAATTAAAAATTAAATCTTTACATTATCATTGCGCAGATGATAAACTATAACTATAATATACAGTTGAAATAGAAAATACAACGTATAGAGTTATTTGGAGTCAGTTTCCAAGCAAAACCTCATGAATGACGTCATACTGAAAGCATCGTTAACAGAAAGCATCTATTCTTACTTTTTTTTAATATTTCATTTTCCCTTTTCACGTAAAAATCTTTCAATTGAGAATGTATATGCGGAATGAATTATTGGAGGAGAAATTATTATGGCGGATTTCTATTTTTTGGAAACGAAAAAGGAAGATAATTAAATGTAAAAAAATACAATTGAATTCACTATGAAAATAATGAAATTTTGAATTATTAATAAAAATATTTGAATAAAATAAATAAAAATGACCCTATGCTCTTCTCTGGGGTATAATCTATCTATATGAAAAGATACAAAGACATTAATTCCTCTGTTTTGATGTTGACTTCATTCAAACATTCAGACACACATTGCGATCCGAAAGTGATACTCAATATATTATTCTATGGTATAGGACAAAAAATAATGATGACAAATTAATTAATTAGAAGAATACAGTTTCAAATACTTCTAAAGTTAAATCAAAGAAGTAAGTCCAAGCAACTATTTAGGAGGAAAAATGTAATAGTGCCTTGTTATTAATATTAATAAACAAAATTTTTCGTCTATGTGTGTGTGTGTGTATATGCAGTAATTACTTTAAAACTTCTGAAATAGCAATTGCAAGAGACCGAAAAATATTTTGTTTTAGACATTTTTCTATCTTACTAGGTATATTTGTATACTATAGCACATTCCCATTATAACTTAATTTTAACTGCAATTACTTTTATATAAACATTTTCTGACATTATGTTGTACGTTTCTAGAAAAATGACCCGTTAACATCAGAAAATGAAATCTACAACTAGGAATTTTATTGTTGTCTTACAGGTTTTCCGGAAAGGAGAGAAAGCCAGTAAAAATTTGATTCGCGTATGGAAGGGAGTTCAAGTAAATTATATTGCGAATAACACATAAAATATTGTGCAGCTCGAATCTCGTAGTTATGGCATATAAGTACAATACAGTGGCATTTTGGTTCCCGAACACAATTCTTTCCAAAAAGTTACACAACCTTGCGATGGTTGTGTTTTTTAACTTTTGATAATTGATTTTTATGTATTTTTTAGCACTCAATCCAAAAATGACCTTCATTTTTTAACCATCACATCAGGATTTTTCGCAAATCGTAAATTTCAAAGTTAAAAAGTCAAAGAATAGCGAAAATCTGATGCTATAAAATATATGTGGTGGTTTTGTTTTTTAATTTTTGATAACTATTTTTTACGTATTTTTTAGAACTTAATCCAAAAATGACCTTCATTTTTAACCATCATGTCAGGACTTTTCACAAATCGTAAATTTCAAAGTTAACCCATTAACTGCCGTTGAGTTTTTCAACTTATTAGCCTAACGTTGTTTGCCGCCACAAACTCTGAAAAATAATTTTCGCTTTATTTGATCTTAAAATTTTGTGTCTTTAAGTAAGGCCAATTTTTTAATTGAAAAATAGTGGTGGATAAGTAAATAAGTTAAAAATGTGCATATATCTTGACCGTTGCGTCAACGCAACACCAGCGGGTAATGGGTTAAAAAGAAAAAAAAAAAAAAAACGAAAATCTGATATTGTAAAACAGATGTAAAACTTTTTTTCATAGTAATTTATTGAATTTTTTGACTTATACTGGGGATTATTTCAGCTAAACAAAACAGTTGAGGGGCTGATGAGGGAAGGGGGAAGGAAGAGAGGGGTTCATAGACCCTGTGGACGTGGAGGTATGAAGTATTCCACTTTAGAGACGATTGGGGAACATCCTTAAACGTAAATGGCCTTTACTGGATTGTAGAGGTGATTCCATTAAATGGCTGACTACACTGTTAAAAAAAAATGTTTGCTGTTTCACCAAGAATTTAATTAAATCAGTAACCCTATTGTGCAGCCCTGTATATGGTCTACAGATTTGCATGTGAGGACGTGAGTTTAAAAACTCGCCTTATCCAAACTTATAAAAATCGAGTTTTCTCTATCTATTCTATTGAATTTATTCTATTGGAAAACCTGAATAAAAAAAAAAAATACTATAATTTATAAAAAAAGAATTTTTATCCTTTTTTCCGGGTTTTTTTAAATATTGGTTTCGTTTCAAAACTCGCCTTATCCACTATAGTCCAGGGGAAATGTACCAAAAAAAGAGGGTTACCTTGTAAAAGGTCGGGTAGAAGATTTTATTTTTGAATTGTTTATAATGATGCCAACATGGAAAAACCAAGTTTTCTAACAAAATTTCTTAAGGCTAAATTTTTTGTGGCCAAAAACAACAAAATTTTGGGACATCTTTTGATTTCTTTGAAATATCTCGAGACCTGTTGCCGTATCCTATTATTTGTCAATCACAATATTAAAGAAGATAAAATTCTCTACAACTTTCATATGTACAACTTTTTTATACACTTTCAATAGCAAGCGCAGTACGTCATTTCAAAAATTGGACAATTTTTTCAATTTTCTTAAAAACCGTGAAAAACGAAGTTCTGCCCCGATTATTCAAATGTTCCCCACGTATTTAATCGTGTATGTCAACTTCTTTAAATTGGTAGCAGTAAATTATGTGTGTTAGGGCCTAAACTAGCCTTTTTTGCACCCGTGGCAAACATGGATTTTGGCGCCCCCCCCCCCCCATCTTTTTAAAAGAAAATTTACCACGAGAATTTTTTTAATAAATCTCTAATAGCCAGATTTTGAAAATTTTAAGTGTGTAAGATTAAATACGTAATGCTGAACTACATAATCAGTTTTGTCAAATATTGATTCGTTAAAACCTTAAAAACCGAACCGAAATATGTTCCGATTTAAACAAGTTTCCATCTTAGCCGGTATAATTGTTCATATTCTTTCTCTTGAAAATATATAACTTTTTTTCTTTAAAGACCGTATTCCGTACATACAGATTTCATTTTCAAAGATTTTACGGTAGTTGTAGTATTGAGGCGTTTAAAGTCACAGTTATACGAATTATGGTACTAAATTAGTCACACGAAGACATTTGCAAAGTAATATTAAAACTATGGGAGCGTTCTTGACAAATATCTCGCTCGCATTTTGCTACTCTTAAATATTTTGTTTTTTTCATGGGATACCTGAGATAAATATCTAATGTTGAGCTTTTGTACTTTTTCGGGTTTGGCTGCTTTTTTTTTTTTTTTTTTTTTTTTTTTTTTTTTTTTTTTTTTTTTTTTAATATTCGGACTCTTTTATTTTTGAAAAACTGTTCGGAACCCGTTCTAAAGATTAAAGTATTCTGTGTGAGATTTAAAGCAATTAATAGATAATCTTAAACTTTTATATATTTTCGTATGCTAAAATGATATAATCTTTGTTATATTTATAAGTGGGGAAAAAATTGACAATATTTTTTAAAACAAAACTTTTAAATATTTTTATGAAACTAATGATCTCAAATATTTTATTGACAGAATTTTTCAATTGTACAACAGGTAAAGTCATAACATTAATTAGTGAAATTGTTGTCATTTTTACCCGACTGCCAAGAAGGGTTATGTGTTTCACGCGTAACTGGGTATACGGATTTTTTATACCCTCGAAACATCCCAGCGGCTAGATGGATTTTAATGAACGAGGTCTCAATCGATTCGTCTTAACCGCCCGATGGTTATAGGCTAGGTTTTGTTTTTACAAATTAAAAATGGCGGCCGTAAAATACAAAATGGCGGTAGAGACGAAACAAATTACGCCCCCTATTGAGTGGCATATCATTGGATAGGTCTTTCAAAATGAATACGATGTTTTATTGACTATTTTACAGTCAGAAGCTCCGTTTAAATATTACACAACCTGGAAGTTGTGTAGGTAGGACCTCTAGCTTTACTGCAACTCTAACCTTCATAGATATTCTATAGGCATCAGTAAAACAGTGTTTATAGTTAGGAACTAACAATTAAACACAACTTAAAAGTCATCAATTCAAGTAAATAAAAAAAAATAGGTAAGTAATATTAAAAATAGTTCCACATTGATGAGAAATAATTAATTAGTTCGCTTTTTACGCAGTCGGGTTTTTTGATTTTTCAAATTTAATGAATGTAACTATTTTATAAGGTAAAAGTACTTCTTACGTAAAATATATTTATATTTTGTGTCCCCCCTTTTATATGGAACTACAATCAATGTTTGCTATCTTTAAAACAGTAAAACATACGTTATCAATAATTGGTAAATATAATATACCATTGTAGTATGAAATAAAATATATTTTTCGCAAATTTTCATACCTGTCCAATTGATACCTGGATAGATATGTATGCATTATAAAAATTATAAAATTATTAAAATTAAACAAGAATTCTTTTTTAATTGAAACTATTGTGCCAATAAGTTACTAAATATTGAAGTATTCTTTTAAAAAATGCTTTGAAGTAAACATTGTATACACTTAAAGTTACTGTCTAAATATGAAAATTGTCTCATTCGTCTACATTCTGGCTACTTTTAAAATTACATAAATTTATTGAATATAAAATGTCTGAAAATAAAGATGTGAATGTGCAAATCTTATACAATGCGAGCAAAAATTGTGTGTGCGTGTGTGTGTATATGTAAATTTTATCTTAAAAACGGCTCTAACGATTTTGACTAAATTTTGTATTTTACAAATTTCGGGCACCAGAAAATCAATGGGCTAGGTCATGTGTTCGAGAAAATTCAATTAGTCGGTCATTTTGGGTCAAGGTCAAGCTAACCCAGCAAAGAAAGAAACAGTGGGCCATCAGCTGGAAAAAAGATGGCAGCCAGCAGTGCCATCAGCGGTAAAGTGCAAGGGTGCCATTACTTAAACCTGTCGAAAAGTGTCCAAGCCGAATGCAGCTGGCCCATCAGTCATGGTCAACAGCAGGCCAGCATTGGTGTGCCATCACATTACTTCAATCCGGCACTTTTCCTGCAGTGCTAGCACCTATCCCACTGCTATTCCTTTGCTGGCCCAGCACTTTCCCTTACAAAAATTTCTTATAGAATTCTATTAAAAAATGAAGTATTATATAATTATGGCTCTTTTTTCTATAAGGTAGTTTCACCAAGAGCTATCTGTAGAAGAGTCTATAATAGAAATGTCTATAGAAATATTTGAACTTTCAGCGGTTTCCTTGTGGTCACCTCCCAAGTACTAACCACGCTCGATGCTGCTTGGTTTTCGTGATTGGACATAAACAAGTACTTTCAGCGTACACTACGACTGCTCGTAGTTTCCAAGCTCTTATTACACTATTTCAAGTTTGTTTCTTTTGTGATTTACGTTCCCAATCATTAAACAGGTGTAGAAATTATTCTATTGCATAGAAATCCTATGTATTTTATACGCTTTTTTTTTATTATTGATTCTGAACTGCGTAAATTATGAAAACCGAAATACTTTGTAACCTAGTAAAACCAGATTTAAGGAGAAAAAAAAAGTGCTTTAAAATAAAGACTTTATTTATTTATTCATTTATTTATTGATTTTGTTGGTGGCAGTGGTGCTATAGTTTTTACAGTTTAAAAAAAAAAATTAGCTTCACAGCTTAACCCTTTATCTACTGCAATTTTTTTCATGTAATTTTTTTTTTCAGTTACTACAAGGAAAATTAAAGGATAAACATAAGAAAAATACTCACCCGTGAGAAACTTAATTATTTAGAGATAATTAATTAAAGTGGTACTTTAAAGTACCATCAGTACACTATGACTAAAATATCGTAACAGAAAACTCACAAGGTATATCAAATGGTACCAGAAAATATTTTCGATTTAATAAGTATGTGAAATATAGGCTTTTTCTTATTTACAAATCAATTGCTTGGCAAATTCCGGTGCAAATCATTTATTTCAACACTTCAGAATTGAAAATGCTTCGCCCCTGATAGGGTAAAAAAAAAAAACAATTTTTTTAAGGTTTCGATCTCGTTAGCAGTCCTTTAGTTATGCGACGTCTATATTCCAGGGACAACATGTTCTCTCGCATCTACACATATGCAATATATGAATTTACATATGTCATTTCTAGCATAGCACAAACGAGCAGGTGCCACAACTTTTTCGATTTCTTATAAAAAAATAACAATGAAACAGAAAAGAAATACCAGGGAAATCATTACTACACTACATTTTAGTAATTATATTTTAAAGCAGATGAAAACGATGGATAACTACACAGGCGAAAAGTAAACAAGAAGTTTTTTCTCCAACACCCAGTGTACTGACGGTACTTATAAGTACCACGGAGTAATTCAACTGTTAAATCAAATACATACATTGTTCACCTAAAATAGCTAGTCAAACTGTATTCTAAGATCATAATGAACGCATAAAAAAAAATCCAACACTTATCTTATATCCTTTACTGTGTTTGCAGCAATAAAAAGACGAGCGTGACAATCTGTACAAAATGTCGGCACAAAACACATCGTCTGTGTCAAAGATAGCCTCCTTCCTCGCTAAAATAACAAACCTAGAACTACTGCTGCCATGTATTCGGATAAAGTGGAGTTAAAAGAGTGCTTTTGCAAAGTACCATTAGAATATTAGTAATAGTCATTGCTGGATGAAAGTTTAAAGTGAGTGGTACTTATAAGTACCGTCAGTAGATAAAGGGTTAAATTGTGTTAAGATATTCATTTCAGATTTGTGTTCAAATACTCAATGTCTTCGATATTCGCAGCGCCACCTAGCGTAAGGGTTCCCAGCAATAATACTGCAAAAGTTCGTGCACTTCCATGTAGTGGTGGGCCAGCGCATGAGATAAAATGAATGCCCACCAGAATTTTATCTGATGATTTCCAACAGCAAAGTTGACTGAAGATGTCCAGCAGTGGTCATGCAGTGGTAGACCACCAGCCAGCACTTTTCCATCATTGCCAGCACCTATCTTGCTGCTGGCCAGCAATTTCCCCTTTGCTGGGAATTATATCTAAAAAAAACGGCTCAATCGATTTTGACTAAATTTTATATCCAACCGTTTTTAGGCACGAGAAAACTATTGGGCTAGGTCACATGTTCGAGAAATTCAGATTAGTGGGTCATTTTTGGGTCACTTCGGATCAAGCCGATATTATCTAAAAAACGGCTCTAACGATTTTGGCTGAATTTTGTAATCTACTGTTTTGGATTACGAGAAGACCAATGGGCGAAGTCACATGTTAGAGAAAATTCGATTAGTGGGTCATTTTTGGGTCACTGTGGGTCATGCAATGTTTATCTAGAAAACGGTTTTAATGATTATGACGAAATTTTGTATTCTATCGTTTTCGGACAAGATAATACAATTGGGCTAGCTCGCATGTTCAAGAAAATTCAAATAATGGGTCATTTTGGGTCACAATGGGTCAGGATCAAAATAATTAAATCTAAAATAGGCTCAAAACATTTTAACAAAATTTTGTATTATATAGTTTTTGGGCATGAGAAGACCATTGGGCTAAGTCACATGTTCGAGAAAATCCAATTAGTGGGTCATTTTTGGGTCACTGTGGGTCAAGCTAATTCTATCTAAAAAAATGGCTCAAAACATTACGGCAAAATTTTGCATTATATCGTTTTAGAGCATGAGAAGGCCATTGGTCCAAGTCACATGTTCGAGAAAATTCGATTAGTGAGTCATTTTTATGTCATAATGGATCAGTGTCAAGCTAATTATATCTAACAAACGGCTCAGACGATTTTGACTACATTTTATATCCAACCGTTTTGGGGCAGGAGAAAAGTATTGGGCTAGGTCACATGTTCCAGAAATTTCGATTAATGGGTCATTTTGGGTCACTGTGGGTCAAGCTAACAGTATCTGAAAACGAATCAAACAATTTTCAGAAAAATTTGTGTTATACCGTTTCTGGGCATAAGAAGACCATTGGGCTAAGTTACATTTTCAGAAAGTTCGATTTGTGGGTCATTTTTGGGTCACCGTGGGTCAAGCTAACTGTATCTAATAAACGACTTTCACAATTTCGACAAAATTTTGTATTATACCGTTTCTTGGCATGAGAAGACGATTGGGGTAAGTCACATGTTCAAGAAAATTCGATTACTGGGACATTTTTGGGTGGCTGTGGGTCAAGCTGTTTATATCTGAAAAAAGGCTCAAAACATTTTGACAAAATTTTGTATTATATCGTTTCTGAACATGAGAAGATCATTGGGCTAAGTCACATGTTCGAGAAAATTCGTTTAGTGGGTCATTTTTGGGTTACTGTGAGTCAAGTTAATTGTATCTGAAAAACGACTCAAACGATTTTTACAAAATTTTGTATTGTACCGTTTCTGGGTATGAGAAGACCATTGGGCTAATTTGTAAGTTCGAGAAAATTCGATTAGTGGGTCACTTTTGGGTAAAGATAATTTTATCTAAAAAAATGACTCAAACGATTTTGACAAAACTTCATGTTATATAGTTTCTGGGCATTAGAAGACCATTGGGATAGGTCATATGTTCGATGAATTTAGAGTAGTGGGTCCCTTTTGGGTGACCGTGGGTCAGGCTAATTTTATCTATAAAACGTCTTTAACGTCTTTAACGACTTTGACTAAATTTTGTATTCTATCGTTTTCGGGTTCTAGAAGTGCATTCGTTAGGTCACATGTTCGAAAAAAAAATCCGTTAGTGCGTCATTTTGGGTCACTATGCCTCAGGATCAAGCCAATTGTATTTAAACAGCAGGAATGATACAGTGAGAATAAAATATGGAATTGAACACAAGGCTAATTTTGACCGAGCTTAGCTCGGTATTGCCTGCTAGAAATAGATAATTTACTGCTACCAATTTTCAGAAGTCGGCATACACGACTAAATCCGCGGGGAACATATGAATAATCGGGGCAAAACTACGTTTTTCGCGGTTTTTAAGGAAATAGAAAAAATTGTCTTGTTTTTGAAATAGCGTTGCTGAGTATCCTATTGCGTGTATCAAAAAGTTGTAAATATGATAGTTGTAGAGAATTTTATCTTCTGTAATATTGTAATTGACAAATAATATGCTAAGGCAACGGGTCTCAAGATATTTAAAAAAAGTCAAAAAATGTCCAAAAATTTTGTTGTTTTTTGGCCACCGAAAATTTAGCCGTAAGAAATTTTGTTAAACTTGTTTTTTCTATGTTGGCATCATTATAATCAATTCAGAAAAAAAAAATCTTCTACCCGACCTTTTGCAAGGTAAAATGTACATTCCCCCTGGACTACTAGGCTGTTGGGAACAAAACTAGCTTTATATTATCCCTATGCATGCATAGACTAGTGGACGACGAGCTTATCAGCTACTATCGCAGTAATTTTCTTTCACTTCTCTGCAGCCTGTTGGTATTTTCTTTTAAAGTTTTTATTAGTTCTTTTTATGAAAACTAACTAAATAAAATTTATTACGTGTCTTGTGTATAACGGACAGTGAATCAACTCTTGTATTCCGTTAGGGAAAGGGAATGGAGATAAAAAGAAATGTGAATACGTGCGCAAGTACGCAAAAAAAGATTGAAAATAAAAATGGAATATCACTTTGTACATTTCTTTCTGTCACAAGGTGTTAAAAGATGTAATTTTTATTCTGAGGAAAAGTCATAAAACTAAGGCGTTTCCGGTCCTCTCACAGTGCACTCACCAGAAAAATAACCTGGAGTGTTCAACTCTCTCAATGCAAGATGTATGACTCTTCCAGTTTACATCTTAAACGCCTTCTTCAAGAAGCTGTCCAGGTGTATTTTCCTTCCATGAAATAGCCAGAAAAATAAAACTTTCACCTTGTGTTTTTCTTTTTTTAAGTGCATCTCATTGTGCTTCTAAAGGCACTATTATTAGGTACTAAAGACTAAGAAACATGGCCATCTTCAAATTTTCGGAAGTGTATTTCGGAAGATTCTTGGAATATTAAATTTCAGAGTGCAAAAGTTGTGCAAGAGGCATCTAAAAACTGGACTTTCTCCTTAAAAAGAAGGAGGGAGTGAGTCCCCGTAAAGCAAGAGAAACTTAAAGATGTCCATGCATTGTTTAAAAAAATTTTTTGATGAAAACTGGTCAGAAATGGAGGAGTTTATTTTCTATAAAAATATTTTTTCTAAGGAACCAGAACAGGAGGAGATGGTCCAGGAGGACAGCGATTATATCCCATAAGAAAAACTCGATGAGTGAATTGTTTAATTTTTTTGTATACTTTGTAAGAAAGTTATATTATATAGAGAGATATACATAATATTATATGTTGTATAGATTATACTATTATATTACATTCTTAAAAAAAAATAACCAAGTTATCTTAATCATGAACTATTTATGATAAATTTTATTTGATTATTGATAGGCTAGCTTTTATAATAAAATGTAATACTAAATTTTAATCATACTTATTGCTGTCGTCAGGATTATTTTTGAATCCAAAATATTATAATCCGAGGATCAAAAATAGAAACTATTGATTTCTTTCAGAAAACCTGTTAATGATGTATTTTTTAAAGAAATTGGTATAAAATCTTTTCTTATCCCCAGGTTGGCAACAAATTTCTTCTTATCCATAGATTGGCAACAAAACTCTTCTTATCCGAAACTTTTTCCAATTAGTTAATTAATTAATTAAAGTAGATTTTACAACTTAACAAAATGGTATCATAGGAGAAACCAGTTATAAGTATTAAAAAAATTAGAGGAATTCGATGCACGGGGTCGCAGTTAGAGAATGTTCCCGATTTCCCAAAATTATTTTCTGGATATGGCAAGTTTTGAAACTCACGTCCTCATGTATACTACATAGTAAGCTAAAAGTTAGTTCAGTTAAACGCATGGCACAGTTAAAAATTCTCATTCGGTAATTTCTGTCAATTGACCGTCATTTTCAATACTGAACATGCCATAGTAAACTCCCATAACATATATGAATTTTATGGCAATCTGAGTATATTTATGGTGTTAGAGCACTGACAGATAGCAGACAGACAGACGGACAGACAAACTGAGTTCATAAACACTTTTGAACTACGTTGGAAAGTGTTAAAAAGAAGAAAAAGGGGGAAGAAATAGCAAAATCTATGTAGATTTAGCAATCTCGCTGAGCGGGAATCTCAAAATGCATGAAATTCTTTAAGGTTGCGATACCTGTAACTTCCTGTATGTGTGCTTTGGATCAAAAGAAAAATAAATTAGGTCACTTTTACTAGGTTTTTACATTTGATCGATTTGGCTAATGCACTCTCAATGTTTCAGAACCAAATCAAATTTCGTTCATTTTTTTTTTTTCGAGAACAAATTTTTCCACAACCGAGGCTTTCAAAAATCGAGGTTCTACTGTACCTACTGTTTAAATTCCTTCCGTTGCTTCACAGATAGTATTTGTGTAACTCTCTCTCACATTTTATTTAGTTATTCGTTTTTGGGTGATATTAACAATTTTGTGAACTATTAATCTTTATACTGGTTTTTAAAATTCCTATGGTGTTTTATTTGTAGATTTTTATTCCTAGTTATCTTACAAAATTTTACTTCCTGTGATAATCGATTTTAATAGCTACATGGACCCAAACTGAAGCCTGATTTTTACCCGATTGTTCTTTCTTTATCAGCCTTCTATTATCCATTGTTAGTTTTTTCTTTGTGCTTAAATAATGTACTTTATAAAAGTTTCTCAGTTGCTACATAATGTATCGAAAGAGTTCCAGTATTAGCTTTGTATGTGTCGTGCTAGCGGACAACGCCATGATGTGCGCTGATGACGGTATTCTGGATACTATCGAAACTAGTCTGCGATAGTTGGTAAATTTTTGGTATTCAAGATGTTGTATTACTTATATTGTACACCGCGTAGTATCATCTCACTTTTCACGTCTGTCTGTTGTTCTCGATCCCAACTTTTGTAATTAAAGATTGGTTTACACGAATTGGTGTTGAAATAGACAATATTTGCCTTCTCAAAATTGATTTATATTATATATACAGTAAGTTAACCAAAATTTACAACGAGTCTTTTTAAAGCTTTTATAACTTTTAAATTGATAACTTTTTAACCATTTGGGAAAATGGTTATTGTCGTCGTCAGGGTAGGAAATCAAAAGCATATCTGAAGGTTTTTATTGGTTTAATCTGCAATTTATTCGTTTTCTGATTGATCTATACAGTAATATGTATTTCCCTTTACTTTCAACAGAGATGGACAACAGAGTGTTGCCACTATGACAAAAAAGTAATAAAAACTACAAAAAAAAATTAATAACTCAGAAACTAATTGAGATACAGCTTTCAAACAAATTTCATTTAAAAGTACATTTTTTTCTCTATACGACGATATAAAAAGTAATATTGTGGGATGTTTAGAAGTGTAAGAAACAAATTTCATATAAAATTGGCCGTCAGATTTCTTGGAAATCTGACGATGGAAAAGCCTTTTCCCGAACAGCCAATGAAATGCTTGGATAATACTTAAGTTTCAGGTGGATAATATGTACGAGTCGCAGGCGATTTCTGTCGCTTGCAACTATTAATGTTTAATTCATGGCGTACGTAAGGTGTGATCAACTCCGTGCTATTTTTTATGTCTTAAATTTTAGTCTTTGAAAAAATCATTTTCCAAATGGTCGTTGTAATTTGTTAAATTGCATTTTTTTTAATTGTTGTGTTATTTTTTTAATTTGGTAAACTTTTTGTTTCACAGATTTATAAAAACAAAACACGTTTTCGAATTTTGAGGACGTTTGATCATCTTAATATACGCCCTTAATTTAAAGTATTGAGCACCTCCATATTTTTACTATATACTTAAATGTAATAGTCGAATACAAATATTTAACAGCATACAATTACGATTTTTTATTACATCTTGTAAATAATGACACCAAACGAAAAAATCATCATATTCAAGGCTGGAGTAGCACAGTTGAAGTTTATTCCAACAGAGCGAAAAATGTCCAGACCAGGAATCGAACCTGGATTCTTGGTGTGTCGTACCAATGCTTTATCTGTTAAGCTATCCGGAAGATATCTGCCTGACATAATTCACTCTTATTTGTTGGACAACGTCGTTATTAATCAATTAACGATTATGTTAAAATAATAATTAATATTAACATTTTATCAAATTCATCATAAAGTTATTAATGAATTATGATAACAAAGTTAGATGGTTTACATATTTAAGCCTATCGTGGTACGTAACACATCGAGATGGATAAATTTTGATAAAATTTTAATATTAATTATAAGTATTATAAACCAAGTATCCAGGTTCGATTCCTGGTCTGGACATTTTTCGCTCTGTTGGAATGAACTTCAACTGTGCTACTCCAGCCTTGAATATAATTTAATCTAGATTAATTTTAACACAATTATTCTAAATGGTAAAAAAATCTGTGCCAATTAGAATAATGGTGTTAAAATTAATCTAGTGTAATTACACATCCAGCGATTTCTTGAGTTTCTTTACCTGTGATTTATTCTGTCGAGCTGAACCAGGTTTCAGACCAGATGCTATAATCATTAAGGTTAGCTGGGTGGAAAAGTTTCACCAAATTCTTCCGGGATAGCTCAGACGGTAGAGCACTGGCGGCTTCAGCCAGGAGATCCCTGGTTCGTGTCCTGGTCCGAACATTTTTCGCCCGGTTCGAAGTTTACATCTGGTATGATTTAATCTAGTTGGGAAAAATATTTGTTCTCTTCATTATGAACAAATCATCTTTTAATTAAACCTTTTAATTAAATCATTCGGTTTAATAAACGATATTTTCAAAAGATTACTAAACTACGTTGTTTCTCCGGTAGTTTCTTTGTTATACAAATTACGAAAATAACATATTAAGGGACGAAAACAATGTATAAAGATTTTTTTATTGAAAGAATCAATAAATAACATTTATATGCAATTTTTAAAAATTATTTTATAAACACTTGTTAAAAATTAAAATAATAAAAAATCATGTATATATATACAGTCGGCTCTCGTTAATTCGAACTCGTCGGGACCACAAGAAATGTTCGAATTATCCAGAGTTCGAATTATGAAAAGTATGAGAGAAAAACATATTTAAAGGGGTGCTATTACAAAGGAATTAATGTTGTAATATTTTTTTAATTTATTTCGGCTGTTATCGTTAGAATATGACTTAATATTAAATTAAAAGTTATAAATACATAAACTAATTATTAATATTAAAAGAATATAAATAAAACATAAACATTAGTAATACGAGGGTGGTTCAATAATTATTGTCCCGGAGGTGTATAAAATATTTGTACTACGATGGTTGATGTGGAATATTGAAGCCTAATGTCTTAGATGCCTATATGCTCAATTTCAGAACTGTAGCTGCTATATTAACATTTTTTTTTCCTTTTTGGTATAAGAATTCGCACCTAGCTTGAAAGGGGGGGGGGTGACAGTGAATGAGACGTAGCTACTGTCGTTTGGACTCGGGATCATGGTGATGTAGTGACGTTCATCCACTGTCACAAATCTATCACAGAACTGTTTCAGGTCTGGCTCCCTTCCAGCCTTTTCCCCCCACCCCACCCCCCTTTCAAGCTATGTTCCACCTCTCACAACTAAAACGAAAAATATTAGTTAATATAGCAGCTACGGTTATGAAATTGAACATATAGGCATCTAAGACAATAGACTTCAATATTCCACATCAACCATCGCAGTACAAATATTTTATACACACTCGGGACAATAATTATTGAACCACCCTCGTACAGTATAAAACAACTGCATTTTAAAATTTTTATTAATTGTACTATGTATTCTTGCCTGAAATTATATGAACATTTAAGAAAATATTTACACTATTTATCATCACTATGACAAAATTTATCAATTGTTGTTTGCTTAGTCCTATTCATTTTTGACTTTTGAAAAGAGGTATCCCCTATCTTTAACAGATGTCTACAATGTGGACCTCTCGGAATGTCACTGAGTCAAATCCTAGAGAAAAGATTAGAAAGAAGCACAATGGAAGAAGGGGTGGAGGTGTCATTGGTGGACAGACGGGGCTCTGAGAAAGCGGATATCAAATGCATGGGATTATATGTATACTAGTTCAGAATAATTCTGTCAAAAATGAAAGAAAGAAAGTTATTTCAAGGATCCAAAATCCATGAGAAAGTAAGGAAAAGTAAAAAAATGGAATTTTCGTTAGTTCGAATTAAACGAAGTCAAGAGAAAATGAGTTCGAATAAATGAAAATTTTTAACGTTATTCTGCCCTTGAAAAATTCGGGACTTCATGTTTAGTTCGAATTAAGCGAAGATTCGATTTATCCGATTTCGAATTAACGAGAGCCGACTGTATATATATACCGGGTGTCCCAAAAAGGACTGACTGATTTTAAAATTCAATAACTTCCAAACGGTGACAGATATTTAAAAAATTCTTGCAGGAGAGTTATGCATAAAGTCAAAAGTTTTATTACAGTGATTTTCGATTTTAGTTCGAATTACAAACAATAGATGGCGCTGTAAGCAATAGTCGCTAAATACAGGCTCGATTTTATGTCCTTTCTGTTGTTCCATGCAGAAAAAGGAGATGGAAATGTATTATCCGGGCCACGAAGAACCAAAAATCGAGCCTGAATTTAGCCTCTATTGATCGCAGCGCCATCTATTGTTTGTAATTCGAACTAAAATCGAAAATCACTGTAAAAAAACTTTTGACTTTATGCATAACCCTCCTGCAAGAATTTTTTAAATATCTGTCACCGTTTGGAAGTTATTGAATTTTAAAATGAGTCAGTCCTTTTTGGGACACCCGCTATATATATATATATATATATATATATGTTTCTCGCTGCTGTTTACTAAGCTCTTTATAAATTGACATTTTCTGCAAGAATTGTTCTAATGTGTTTGATTATCTATTAATTTGCATAATACAATAATGAAATTTCTTGAAAAACAAAGGGTACGTGTTTATTTTCCTGTCTACCACTTTCTGTCTCTAAAAAATGCAATTTAACCCCAAAAATTCCTAAGTGTGACCTCACATTCACCTGACGGCACTTTCATTACACGTTCATGATTTTTTGGCTAATAACCATGGTTGATTGCCTCGTACATGTATCCTGACTACGGAAGATTGTTTAGAAGATATCTCGCCGAAAAATTAGAAACTACTAGCCCTATTACTATAAAACACTCATCAGCATCTCTACCCATTTCACCAAACAACCATTGTGGAGGAAGAATTCGACCGGTTTGATTTTTTCACTTTATAAAAAGACTTTCATTAATTTCTGCAATCTTTTTAGCCTATAAAATATAGTTCAAACTATAATTGTTGAACGTCAAATTCACCTTGAAAAACATATAAAATACGATGTTACATTCTGATAAAATTTACTTAAAAAGGTGCTAAAATTACATAACAGGTTTTCACAACATGAAAACCGTCAAAGATCTTAAAAACACCCGAGCGCTTTCAACTGCACTGCAACAGTTGTCATCAGGGGAAAATCAGAGGAGTGAAAGTTCATGGAAAATTCTCTGCTTAAGTATCAGTGGACGAGTCTATTTCAAAGGAAGGGAGGAGGTGGGGGGGAGGGGTAAAAATGAAAATGATTATGTTTCAAAATCGCTAGAAATATCTAGTATGCTATACCAGATCTTAGATATGTTGTAGGATAAAGTATCGTTGCAAGTATTCTTCCTTTGAGTTAAAATTTCTATTGATTCTCTGATTATTGATGTGTAGTAATTTGAAGTATGGGCTATGACTCTTGCTTTACTGAAATCAATGTGAATATCTTGTTTTTGGTTTAATCTGGATAGAGCAGTAGAGGGTTTGTTATACTTTATGTCTGTAATATGTTCTTTTCGTCTGTCTTTAAATTTTCTAGTGGTCATTCCTATGTATTTGAGTTCTTTCTGATTAACTTTGTCTGTGAAAGGTATTACATATATGCCAGAAGTTTCATCGTTAGGGATTGGGTCTATTTTCCGGTGTACAAGATCTTTTAATTTAGCAGATGGTTTTGCGATTACGTATATATTATATTTCTTTAGTGCATAACTAATCCTTTCAAATAACTTAGGTATATAATTAAAACTATAAAACTTGAGATTATTTTTAATGCTATTTCTGGTTGATTCTCTATGCTGAATATCAAAGATTAATTTATCGATACATTGGGGGGGGGAAACCATTTTCTATTGCAATCTTCTTGATGGTGAGTAACTCTGGTTGTAGGTATTCTCTTGTACAATATTCAATGGCTCTATTTATATAAAATTTATAAGCTGCAGTTTTGTATTTAAGTGGGACATTACTATTGTAGGATATTGTACTATTTGAATTGCATGGTTTCCTGTAAATTTTCCTATCAGTATTGTATGTTGTATTATTTCTTATTAATTCTACGTCTAAAAATGGTAAGGATCCTTTTTCTTCGACTTCCAATGTGAATTGTATATTTGAATCTAGGTTATTAGCTGTATTTAAAAAGTCATTCAAAGCGGGGATACCATGGTTCCAAATTAAAAATATGTCATCGACGTAACGCAGCCATAGTTGAGGTTTTAGATTTGATTTACATATAATATCTTTCTCAAGTGGTCTAAGTTTTAGCTCCGCTAATAATCCTGAAATGGGTGAGCCCATTGGGGCACCCTCAGTTTGTTTATAAAATTTCCTATTAAATTGAAAGACATTGTTATTTGTAATCAAGTTAATGCTTGAATTTAAAGTTGTTCTTATGTCATCGTTATATGCCGGGTTATTATCTATGAATTGCTTTATAAGGATTTCTATTTCTTTTACATTTATTGAAGGGTACAGGGATTTGATGTCCATACTTGCAAGTATACTGTTATCACATATATTTTCGTTCTTTATTTTCTCAATAAACTCTCTGGTTGAGTTGACTACAAGATTGGTTGGAGGTAACATTTCTTTAAGTAGCGGTACGAAAACTTTTTCTATGGTATATGTTGGTGCTAAACACTTGGAAACTATAGGTCTAAGAGGGTAGTTGTCCTTATGATCTTTTAAACGTCCAATTAACCTGGGAGTGACAGCAGTTTTATTGATTTTGAGTTTAACTTTCATTTGAGTAGGCCATGTGCCATGTTTAATTAAATCTTGCGCTTTACGGTCGATTGTGGGGTTAGGGTCCTTGTTCAATTCTCTGCAGTTCATTTCTTCAATACATTCCTCCATTTTTGAGATATAATCATGAGTATTCATTATTGCTAATTTGTTAGATTTGTCAGTTTGGATTACTATAATTTCAGAGTTACTTTTGAGCTGCTTAATAACATTTAAATCTTTACTGTTATTTTGGGTTTGTTTCTTTAGGTATGAATTTACATTGTTATGTAGAATACTTCTTATTTCCTCCCTCTTTTCACCAGGTGCTGACTGTACAATAACCTCGCAATTAGTTATGACTGATTTTAAATTTGTTGAATGTTTAAATATGTGTTTTGGACCAAGTTCCAAGACTTTATGAAGTTTGTGGTCAATAAATTTACCCGTGAGGTTTACGTAAGGGACTGGAGTCTTGCGTGGCAAATTATCCTTTAATTTGGCATCACGTAGCTTGTTTATCTTAGAGTAAATGGTCCTTTCCTTTGATATCCTCTGTCTAGTTCTATAAAAGTTAATTATTCTCTGGAAATCGTCAAATTCACTGTCATATGAATGACAGTTCATTCACTGTCATATGAATGACAGTGAATTTGACGATTTCCAGAGAATAATTAACTTTTATAGAACTAGACAGAGGATATCAAAGGAAAGGACCATTTACTCTAAGATAAACAAGCTACGTGATGCCAAATTAAAGGATAATTTGCCACGCAAGACTCCAGTCCCTTACGTAAACCTCACGGGTAAATTTATTGACCACAAACTTCATAAAGTCTTGGAACTTGGTCCAAAACACATATTTAAACATTCAACAAACTTAAAATCAGTCATAACTAATTGCGAGGTTATTGTACAGTCAGCACCTGGTGAAAAGAGGGAGGAAATAAGAAGTATTCTACATAACAATGTAAATTCATACCTAAAGAAACAAACCCAAAATAACAGTAAAGATTTAAATGTTATTAAGCAGCTCAAAAGTAACTCTGAAATTATAGTAATCCAAACTGACAAATCTAACAAATTAGCAATAATGAATACTCATGATTATATCTCAAAAATGGAGGAATGTATTGAAGAAATGAACTGCAGAGAATTGAACAAGGACCCTAACTCCACAATCGACCGTAAAGCGCAAGATTTAATTAAACATGGCACATGGCCTACTCAAATGAAAGTTAAACTCAAAATCAATAAAATTGCTGTCACTCCCAGGTTAATTGGACGTTTAAAAGATCATAAGAACAACTACCCTCTTAGACCTATAGTTTCCAAGTGTTTAGCACCAACATATACCATAGAAAAAGTTTTCGTACCGCTACTTAAAGAAATGTTACCTCCAACCAATCTTGTAGTCAACTCAACCAGAGAGTTTATTGAGAAAATAAAGAACGAAAATATATGTGATAACAGTATACTTGCAAGTATGGACATCAAATCCCTGTACCCTTCAATAAATGTAAAAGAAATAGAAATCCTTATAAAGCAATTCATAGATAATAACCCGGCATATAACGATGACATAAGAACAACTTTAAATTCAAGCATTAACTTGATTACAAATAACAATGTCTTTCAATTTAATAGGAAATTTTATAAACAAACTGAGGGTGCCCCAATGGGCTCACCCATTTCAGGATTATTAGCGGAGCTAAAACTTAGACCACTTGAGAAAGATATTATATGTAAATCAAATCTAAAACCTCAACTATGGCTGCGTTACGTCGATGACATATTTTTAATTTGGAACCATGGTATCCCCGTTTGAATGACTTTTTAAATACAGCTAATAACCTAGATTCAAATATACAATTCACATTGGAAGTCGAAGAAAAAGGATCCTTAACATTTTTAGACGTAGAATTAATAAGAAATAATACAACATACAATATTGATAGGAAAATTTACAGGAAACCATGCAATTCAAATAGTACAATATCCTACAATAGTAATGTCCCACTTAAATACAAAACTGCAGCTTATAAATTTTATATAAATAGAGCCATTGAATATTGTACAAGAGAATACCTACAACCAGAGTTACTCACCATCAAGAAGATTGCAATAGAAAATGGTTCCCCCCCCCCCCCCCAATGTATCGATAAATTAATCTTTGATATTCAGCATAGAGAATCAACCAGAAATAGCATTAAAAATAATCTCAAGTTTTATAGTTTTAATTATATACCTAAGTTATTTGAAAGGATTAGTTATGCACTAAAGAAATATAATATATACGTAATCGCAAAACCATCTGCTAAATTAAAAGATCTTGTACACCGGAAAATAGACCCAATCCCTAACGATGAAACTTCTGGCATATATGTAATACCTTTCACAGACAAAGTTAATCAGAAAGAACTCAAATACATAGGAATGACCACTAGAAAATTTAAAGACAGACGAAAAGAACATATTACAGACATAAAGTATAACAAACCCTCTACTGCTCTATCCAGATTAAACCAAAAACAAGATATTCACATTGATTTCAGTAAAGCAAGAGTCATAGCCCATACTTCAAATTACTACACATCAATAATCAGAGAATCAATAGAAATTTTAACTCAAAGGAAGAATACTTGCAACGATACTTTATCCTACAACATATCTAAGATCTGGTATAGCATACTAGATATTTCTAGCGATTTTGAAACATAATCATTTTCATTTTTACCCCCCCCCCCCCCACCTCCTCCCTTCCTTTGAAATAGACTCGTCCACTGATACTTAAGCAGAGAATTTTCCATGAACTTTCACTCCTCTGATTTTCCCCTGATGACAACTGTTGCAGTGCAGTTGAAAGCGCTCGGGTGTTTTTAAGATCTTTGACGGTTTTCATGTTGTGAAAACCTGTTATGTAATTTTAGCACCTTTTTAAGTAAATTTTATCAGAATGTAACATCGTATTTTATATCTTTTTAGCCTCTTGTTTTTACAGACTATTTTTCTAGAAAGTTAAACACACAAACTTTTCGGGGATAACTATTCCATTGTAATCTTAACACTGCCACTTAACACTGTAATCTTTTTACCCTTTTGATTACTTTACTTTTTTTTTAATTTTTTCCCCTTTTGATTGATATTAATCCATCTGACCAGCTATGAATAAACCTTTGTGCAGTTACAAATATAATTTTGAGCTGTCGGACCACTTTCTTTTTGAATAGATATTATATTAGCCTATCACAGTTTTTAGCATTACATTCTCATTGTTTATCCGTTTGCGGATAATACCATGCCCATTTATGCACACATTTTTTTTTTTTTTTTATAAGGCAGAGTCCCATAGTCATGTCATAACTCATGAGAATAGTTTATCGCATGAAACTGTGTAGATGGAAGATCCCAGATCTTCATCATTTTTTTATGCGCGAGGAAAAGGAGAAATCACAGTGAGCTTATATACTTCATTAAAAAACTAAATTGGCTTTTCTACAAAATAAATAAAAGTAAAATACATACATCACGTGCTATTACGCTGCATGAAAAATCAAACATGACGTCATGCTTTTGGGCGATTCCGTGCAGAGTGTCACATACGTAACGCAGGCTTTAATTTGCATTTATTCAATTATTTATTAAATTTTAATGTTAATTCTGATTTTAAGTGGTATGGTAAATAAGTTATTACCATATTTTTAAATTTAAATGTGTGGCAATAAAACTCACAGAAGTATATCATTTAATTTCAGTACTCAAAATGTGTTTTTTTTCTGAAGTAGGAAAAAAATAAAATAAAACATGTATGACATATTTCTTTTTATAATATCTCACGGAGAGATTTAAGACATAACTCTTATCCATGGGCGAACCCACGGGGGGAGCTAAGGAGGCTGAAGCCCCTCCCAGACACCGAGACAAAACTAGTTATTAAAAGTTTCCAAAAATTATGAAAGAGTATTATTATTAATTTTAATAGGTCCTTAAAAAAAACGAAATTTTTGAAAAAATGTTGATTATGCCCTACAATTTTTTTTCTCTTTTATAAATTTTATTATGAAATTCGAAATATTATCACGTTTAATGTTTACTAATTTTAAAAAAAATGTAAGCCCCGTGCAATCTCTTGCTCTCTCTAACGTTCATAAAATTTTAATAACTTAATAATAAAACTTTAAATCATTTGATTGCAGACATACTTTTAAAATATCCAAATACAGAAACACGCTAAGTAATCGCAAAAAACTAAAATACGCTTTAGATATAGTATTTCCTTATCAAACATGTTAAAAGCATTCAGAATTAGCCCACCAAAACTTCCTCTGTTTTCTCTGTGTTGTTAGGACTCTGCTTAAATCAGCAGAAAAAAAATGTAAGTCAGGACCCGAACTGGCACGTCTCATCGAGTCAAATGAATGAAAATTAGTCAGAGCTCTAAAATATGCTAGCCCCTCCAAAGCGTAATCTTGGATGCGCCACTGCTCTTATCATTCTCCACATTAAAACCCCCAAATTAATTCAAACGTGGATGGCGCCACCTTCACCTGTAAACTAGATGCCCGAAAAAACACCTTCAATCCTGCGAGAGACAAAGTTTTGTGTTCAATAACCTCTCAACCGGCATCTCATGAAGGGAGAAATCTACCGTCCGGTTCCTTGAGATCAGAGATGCTCGGACTTTTTGAGTAACCTCACTTTTTCTCAGTGGGAGAAACAAGTTAAGCGGGCGTTTAAAGATTTAATTTAAATTTAAATGCTCGAATAAAAGAAAGCTGAGATTTTTGGACGAAAGTTTATTTCTGGAATAGCGGGTAAGTAATATTTAAATATATATAAAAAAAAAATCTTAGAAAAAATTAATGACTGATCGAAACTTTTCGAATACTATGTATAATCATTAAAATAGCGAAACAATTTATTTTATTGGACCTTTCTTTCATACGTTTCTAATATACTTGTAATGAAATAATTAAAACAACTCAATTTATTTTTTTGCTTTTTCTACTCCTTTCTATCTCATCAATCTATCTATCTATATATATGCATGTATCTATATATATGCGTGTAAACATATTAACTTTTGCTTAAATATATAGGAATCTTAATACTTTCGACTGGATTTTTATTCATATGTTTGAAAAAAAAAAAAATATATATATAAATATAGTCATCTTCCAAAAAATAAAAGGAAATAATAATCAGACTTATTGTAAGGATTTATTTTATTGGTTTAACTTTTAAATGTAAGTTTTCCTTCAATAATGTATTTCATTATAATATTCTTGCAGTTCTTTCTTATTTAAACCATATTAAATTTAAGTAATAAAATCAGCAATAATCAATAAAAATTAACAACTGAAAGATTTAAAAATTGACGAAGATTGATACTTTTATTTATTTTTTTGTAAATAAAGACAACTTTAAGTATTTTTGAAGAACAAAATTTAACGATTTTACAATTGGTGATATATTGAATAATGAATTGGAAAATGACATATTGAATAATCTTTCTTGTTATAGTTGATGAAGAATATCTTAATTGTTTTGCTTAAACCCCATATCATTTCATTTAGATTAATGCAATTTTGATCGCTTCTGTTTCGCATTTGGTGTTCATGAAATATACTACATGGTATATTTATACAAAGTATGAAAAATTATAATTTATAATTTAAAGCAATAAAACAAATACTTAGCAAAAAATAATTTTTTAATATTTTTTAGATTATAAATAAAATAAAAAAAAATAAATGAATTAGAGGTTAAATAAAAATGTTAATATGTCTGTAAAATTAGTTAATATTGCATAAATACATATACAGATAGATAGATAGACAGAAAAGCAGACTGAATGACAGACGCAGTGCAAAGGGTGGGGAGATTAAATAAAGCTTCAACTTTAGAAAAATACTAATTGGTAAATTTTCACTTAAAGGGTCTGGTGCCTTTAAAACGTCAAAAGTTAAGAAAAATTTTAAAGCTTGTCATCTTAAAAATTATTAGAGACATTTGTACGAAACTTGAAAGGAATGTTTAAAACAGCCCTGCACATTTTTTAAATTTTGATTTTAAAGAAATTAAACACATTTATATCGTAATTATTTTAAGTTATAAATAGTTTCACATATTTCGAAAAATCACTACATTACGATCAGGTTAATACTGAAATAACTTTTTACACTACTACTTTAACATTTTGTAAGTTTTTTTAATACTTAAATAATTCTATCTAATTAAAATAAACAATTAAATTTAAAAAATCAAAAAACCCGACTGCGTAAAAAGCGAACTAATTAATTAGTTCTCATCAATGTGAAACTATTTTTTTTTTCAATTCCTACTATTAGCTCACACTCTCGCTATATATATCTTGTTCGAATTTTCAACCGTTAATAAAATATACTTATTATTCATCCAATCAAGCTCAAATAATTTTTTTTAACTTGTAGTGGATGACACTTGATGTTAATCCAGTTTTTTCCAAATATTAATTCATTAATTAAATTAAATTAATTAATTTTCAATAATCTAGAGAGCGTTCTTCTTGATCAAGGCATTTTAAGCGGAAGAAAGAAGAATGGGAGAAAAAAAATTATCCCATTGACCTAAGTAGGAATTGACTTAAAATATTTTTTTTATATTACTTGTTTATATTACTTACCTATTTTATTTATTTACTTGTATTGATGATTTTTAAGTTGTGTTTAATTGTTAGTTCCTATCTATAAACACTGTTTTGATGAGGTCTATAGATGTCTATGATGGTTAGAGTTGCAGTAAAGCTAGAGATCCTACCTACACAACTTCTAGGTTGTATAATATTTTAACGGAGCTTCTGACTGTAAAATAGTCAATGAAACATCATCTTCATTTTGAAAGACGTATCCAATGATATGCCACTCAATAGGGTGCGTAATTTTTTTTCGTCTCTACCGCCATTTTAAATTTTACGGCCGCCATTTTGAATTTATAAAAACAAAACCTAGCCTATAACCATCGGCCGTTAAGACGAATTGATACAGGCCTCATTCATTAAAATCCACCCAGCCGTTGGGATGTTTCGAGGGTATAAAGAAATCCACATACACAGATACGCGTGAAACACATAACCCTTCTTTTCAGTAGGGTAATAATCTACTACTGAAATGAAAGTTCTATTCTTTCAGTAGTAAAAAAATAAATATTTCATAAGTCTTACATATGGAAAACATTTTAAAAATATAAGCCAACATAATTTTATGAATATTAAAAGGAGAATAAGAATTTCGTGAGAGCATTCATTTACTACGCAAAATGTTTAAATTATCCAATTCACCATTTTCATGAAATCATACGTGCAAGTTAAAATATAACCGTTTTTATAAATTACTTTATTAACGAAGATTCATTAAGCTGTGTGTGGCAATAATGGAAGTTTTTTTTTTTAAGTTTAAGTTTTGTTCTAATGCGAAAATTTGAAAGCTATTTTTTTAAGGTATGAAATTAATAAAATTTTAATATGAGCGAATTAAAAAAAATTATCTATTATAAGAGAGATCAATTTTATAAGAGATTATAAGAGATCTATTTTATTATCCTCCACATTTTTATTTTAAATATTTATTACTTACATTATTGATTTAAAACATGAATAATTTTAAACAGATGATAATATGCTATATTCGTTAAATTATGCCTTTGGTGATATATTTGTAAAGTTACATTTTTTAAATATTACATTTATACAATCTTCTATTTTAGTGAGCGCTTTTGGATACTCACCAAACTCATCATTTAAAATTGTATATGTAAACTATTATATAAGAGAAAAAAATTATTAATTTTCATTTCTTTTCAAACTTGCAATGTATATAAACAAAACACACACTTATATCAAATATGAAACAACTAAAAAACCTGAATTTTGAGATATTATTTCAAGCGAATAACGAAAAAAGTTTCTAAACTATAAGTAAACTTATATTTACATATAATAGGGGGATCAATACCGGACTAATAGATTTTTTATATTCTATTAGAATTTTTATATTTTAAATATATATTTTTTTAATTTCCCCACTAACAGCACCAAACAGTATTTTTACATGAAAAATATCAATTATGTAGTAAAATCAAGTTTTGAAATTTATTAAAAGCGATACTTTCGTATCAGCTGCATGTCAGGAATTAATAGTCGAAGAAATCGCCAAAGATTTCGCTACTTACGGCAGCATTTTTGACTCGGACATTTTAAGTACTTTAAGCGCGCAGTTCGATCGCACGTCTGTTACATTTGCGCTTTATTTGTATTATTTTGTTATTTTATTTATTTGTTGATGAAGTTTTAATTTCGTTACGGAATGTTAGCTGGAAAAAATGCTGCATTATTTATATTAAGTGCAAACGCTTTAATCTTTCGGTTGCACGCAATAGAAATAGATTTTATATAGTTTATTGCTTTAAAATTGTTTTAAAATCATAAAAACAGTAAAATGAGGTAGAGTTTTTAAGTAAATTGCAATTGAAAGAGTATTTTTGTGTTTATACATCATAAAAATTGAAAGAAATATGAAGAAGTTAAAAAAATACAGTAAAAACGAAATATTTTTGTAAGGTGTTGCCACCACAAATATGACATCAGCGTTACTCAGTTTTTGCTTTATAATATAGATTTAAGATGTACTGAATTATAGTAGTTTTGCAGCTTTATGGCTTGCCTTTCAACCGCGCTAGAAACTAAAGAAATTTAGCATAACGGCTTGTAACTAGAAAATTTCAAACTATATGTGGAAAATTACATTAAAAGAAAAAAAATCGTAATTACACTTTTTAAGAACTTATAATGCACATATTATGCACAATTACACATATGCACATTTATTTTAAATATAAACCGAACTCAAAAATATAAATTTTGAGTCTTTTAATTCAAGTGAATCGGTGAATTATTTTGCAACCTGTAATTAAACGTTATTTACAGATACTTAAGTGTTGCTCAGTTATAGTAGTTTTCTTTCTTTTTGATCCTGCTACAGGCGCAAATGATCTTCATGTTAACGGTGTGTAATCTACCTCCTATGTATGATAAAAAAATACTCTTTGTCCTGGATATATTAAAAAATAGAATTAACTTCCGGTATAACATATATAAATAATGGTATAGTTCATACTTTGACATTTTTTTTCGATTATTTCTGAATTTTTATTTTCTGAGTTGCATAATATTTTAAAGGGGGTCATCCGTTTGATGATTGTAATATTTCGAGATTTTTTACCTATATTTTATGTGTCACATAGTTATCTTCAAATTTAAAAAAATTTAAACCAACTCTTCAGAAGTATTTCTTTATAGGCTGATTAATATATTCTATTGGTATTTTTAATAATGTTTGAATAATAAGTAGAGTTACTAAATGTAATACTTCTGAAAATAAAAGAGACTTAATCTTATAAATTGAAATACAATGCATTTAAACACATAACTATTACAAAACTATGAAAGGGAACTCAAGACTTCTATTCCTTTATAAGCTATTGAGCGAAGAATTTTACGAGCAAGATCCATCACCTTTTTCTATGACCGCGTGCTAACTTTAAAGTTTATTTTTTCCATATTCGGCGAAATCCATTAATTGCTTTTGAAACTTTTTTCTCTTTACCATATTCATTTTTAAATAATGTTCAAAAAAATTTTATTCAGGTTTCACACAATCAGTTACATTTTTTGCATAATATGGAAAGGCTATATCAAATCAAAAAATTATTTCATTAATTATTAATTTTAATGATATGTATCCAATACTTTTTATACACTGCTGATAAATTTTAGCATTCAAAGAGTCTTCAAAAACAAACGGTTCTGATGCATTTCCAGAATCATCAATGGCTTGCCCAGCTAAAAATGCAATGAAAATGTTTGCTTGTTATTGACTTTATGGCTATAATCTTATTATTTTCTGTTAGAAGCATGGAAATAATTACGTATATCTGCTGGTTCTTTACACTCTCAGAAATAAAACTCTCACTTTTGACGATTCAGCAATCATTGAGCTGTATTTTGTAGTTTTTGACGATCATTTCCCATCAACATCACGTGACTTTTATCGAAACGTAAACTCTGAAATATTTGACGAAAGTTTTGCCTCTATCACGGTCAGATTCAATGCATTTTAAGGAAACAGTTGCTGTACCTCCTCAAATCCTGCGATTTTAGCAAGCAGACATTTGATTGTTTATGTTAGTCCTTTAATAACTTATTTTAAAACAGCACTTTTTAGTGCTTTTCAGAAAATACTGAAATATAAGTAGCTATTGTTTTTTCATTAGTTAATTTTTTAGCTGTTAAAATTTTTAGGAATGCTTATTATTATTATTATTTATTTATTTATACGTTGTTGTTCGTTATGTTTTTATTCGAAAAGAATAAATTTCCTGTGTTCTTCAAAACCATTCAAAAAGAAAATTTGGTGAATAAAATTTCAAACTTCCAGGATATCTTTCTTTTTAAATTTATTTAAGAAATATATTCTGTTTTCAATCAAATTAAAAATAAACATAATTGATCCCTCTCCCCTTTATAAACAATAAAGTTTTAAAATGTTACCCATCTATTCAAAGTGATAAAATCTCACGCAATATGCATTTCACAATTCGTTATTTGTGAGCAACAAATTAACCAGACCATATTATAATCATTCATTGAGCAAAGAAAATTTCACTAATAAATTATTTAATCAAGCCATATTATAATTATTCGTTGAACATGAGAAAACCATAATAATAAATTAATCTTACTTAAAATTTTCAGAAATTATAACAGCACCGATAAAATTACAATCTACCTTATAAAAATATAAACACGCAGCAGCATTCATTACATCAATCTAAAAGCATATCTATAGAAGTCCCCAGTAGCGAGGTCGGAAGAGCAACGGTCTCCCACGCCAAAGGCTGCGGGTTCGAATCACCCCGAGGAAAGCGAGAAGTGAATTTTTTCTTCCTCCTGTCAATAAATACAGGAGCTTCCAAACTCTTCGCTTGATGGCACCACCAGCCTTCTTTTGACGAAATTTATATCGTCAAGCAAGTGAAGAAAGTAATTTCATCAATTTGACGAAATATTCGCTCGGAGCATTTCTCAGTAAACAGTTTCGTCAAAAACAATGAAAATTTCGTGAAATCTGAGTATTCATTTCTGAGTGTGTAGACGCATAAGTTTCATAATCCAAAATGAGAGTTTTCCCAAGCATTTTTCTATAGACACGCAGACACCCATATTTTGCTCGTTTGCTCTGATCCTCCAAGTAATATGGAACTTTTTTTTTTCAAATACTCTAAACCAGTTTTATCTTTTTAATATACATTAAAGTTTATTGCGTTGTTCCAAATTTTTAATAGCTGAGCGAGAGCAAATTGAATGTTTTTTCTTGAAGAGATTCTCTACGTTGGCTAATATTTTAAATAAAAGAGAAAACACGGGAATAAGGTTGTATTACGAATCAATAAGCTTCAAACTACCTGTAAAAAATTACAACTGTTAAAACTAATTATTTTGGTAACGATATGATTAAAATTTTAGTAACCCTTCTTCTTGTTCGAGCCATATCAATGAATAAAAACATTTTTGAAGACAATGAAAATTATTAGCTTGTATTGGAAAAATAAAGTTTGTATGCAACTGTTGCACACCACCTTAGCACCAGAAGAATAAATTTTAAGATTAATTTTTTTTTTCGTTAAGGTAAATACATTAGATCTAAACATACATCTAATTTTATCAGCTTATATAAAAAATATATTTTAGTGCCAAAAGGTTATATGCTTAAATCATGATCCCATTTTAAAACACATTCTTACCACAACAAATACAGTTTGCATCGTTTAATTGATAAAAAGTAGGTAGATATTTTAGTCAAACTCTGTGAAATCCACACAACTTGGCTCTGAAGGTTTGGTAAATTATATAATTTGGCGGATTATAGATTATTGTTTTGTTTGAATACATTTTCTTTTAGTCTCATTATAAATTAGGAATATTTGCATGAAATTGAAAACGCAAAAAGAAATATAGTATAAAGGTAACTTCTTTTTATTTTACAAACAGTTATTACTATTTCTAAAAGTTAAAATGTAAATGAAATCCCCTACAGATATACTGAATACAAATGTTTTACAATAAATACTTTTTCGGCTGATACATTTTTTAAAATTATATTTCTAAATCGACCTAGGGTTTTCAGTAATGAATAGCTTTAAACTGTAAATTTTCTTTTAATATTTGCATTTAGTTGTTCCTTTTCTTTAACAAAAGTTATTATTTTATTACACAATATCTGAAATACATCAAAATTGCCAAAACACAATTTTCTTTCGAAAAATAATTACTGATAAGAATTCTATATTAAATTTATTCTATGGGGCTACACGTTAACCATGATTTCCTTTGATTACATACTAAAATTAATGATGGATTATACATAAATGAGTACCGGATTTAAAAGATCATTTTATACATTCATGTGCAAAATAAATAATCTGTCTGCAAATGGATTACTTTTACTGTATGCGGATGTAACAAAAACATAGTTTTGAGAAAAGCACACGCAGAATAAAATACCAATTAAATTAATTCACTAGTAAAGTCGCACTTTCAGTTTAATTTTGACACGGTTTTAATTTGAATATTTTCATGCGGTTTGATTCATGTAATTATATATATACGCATATATTTTTAAAATGAAAAGAAAATATTTTCTTAAAGTTTTAAAACGGGTGCCACCCCTTAAATAAGAGTACGGTATGATATGCGTAAAATATAGGTATGCTTAAAATGGAGTAAATATTAGTATTTTTGAAGGCTGTTTAAAATGCCCAACGCACTATTTTCTGACATAATCACGAAATCTTTTACATCCGTACATGAGAAGAAAAGGAAGGAAAAAAATCGGATACTTTTATTCAAGCTCTCAAAACTAACACTTATTTTTTTTTTTCCTTGTGAAAGTAAAGCATCTTTCCGGAACCTGTGAAAGAGCTGATGATTTCAAATGATTTTCCTGATATGACATCTCGCATACGTGTATACGCATCTTACATACGCATGAGTTAGCATTCTACGATATTAAAAATGTATCACATTTACAAGAAAAATAAAATACACTTATGAATTTTTTGACTACAGAAGGATAATACATGAAACTTTCACTCGCGTATGAAGTAAAATTGCTTTTTAACTTTGGCAGAGAGAGATTTGATTGATCCAGTAGACAAAAGAAAAGCTTTAGAACGCATTTTAGACATAAAATTCGCATACGTTATTCAGCAAGATATGTTTGTACATTTAAACTTCTCTTTTTAAAACTATAAGTTGAATAACAAACATTTCTTCTATGTTTGTATAGATAAAAGAGTAATTTATAAATGACGGATGTATTCTTAGAACGATGATACGTCTAAATATGAACGGATTGACTGATTATGCAAATATTTTCCTGAACGCGTTATTTGGATCAAATGTTCAGTAATAGTGTTTTTTATCATTTAGGAAACCCAATCCTTTTGGTTTCCTACTAAACTTCTCAATAATTAATGCAAAATTAGTTCTTTTTTTGTAAATCCTTTTCCTGGAATCGTTTATTTTGATATTTTAAAAATTAATAAGCAAAATAATGTTCTGTTTCCCTGTTATTTTTTCCTAATTAATAGTTACCAATTATTCTAAAATGACTAAGATTCAACTAATTTTTAAGCTATTTATCTACGTGTCAAGTTTTATACATTTAATATAATAGCAATAATTTATTTTTATAATAGCAATAATTTGTTCATTATGTTTTGATTTCATGCTTGTTATACTCAATCCTTTGGTGTCGGGACATATATGTCCAAGTGGACTATTTTTTATTCTATTCATACCATCACTTTTTGAAAATTATTCTCTGCCATACACGTATACTAAGACATTCTCCTGAGGAATATCTGCCACAAAGAAAACATTCTGTAAATTGTGATAGGAACAGATATAAAAATAGTCGCCAATTCTGGGCAGTAATCAAAGGGTTAATAATGTCAAAACTTTTAAGGATGCAGTGTACCTTTAACAAGTCGAAAAATCATAATCGCATATTTTATATTAAGTGAAACCCGTTTTAGGCCGGAATATTTTGATTCCAAACTTAAGTATTTCACTTTTCTTTGGTAAAAATACTACACAAAGGAAGAGCGCATTTATATACATCGTTTTCCTTTAATTTAAAAGTTTTTATTTCGGGACACAAATTACAATAGTGCACGTAGAATAGCTTCACAATCACTGAATGAAAGGATCTGGAATTTTCATAACTTAAAAATGTCACAATTAACTAAATCTTCGAGAGAGTTTAGAAAATAAAAACTTTATGTCCGAAAATGCTTCTAAAAAATTTAGCAATATTCAGTTTTTTCATATTAATTTTGGAAATTTAAATATTAAATACTTAGCAATGTTAAAGATTTTAGCTCAATCTGTAAGAAATTGTAATATTTATAAATATCTCAAGAATAAATCTAAATATCTCAAGGCATTTCGTAATGCGGTTGTAAAGAAATACTATGCCCAATATCAAAATTGGTATTCAGAGATAAAAACATTCAAAACTTTTAAATTAAAAGAAAATCTATAGAAATCGTTTTGTGACATAATTTTGAAACAGAAAATCTCTGTAACATAAATTTTGTATCTAAATACTCACAATAATTAAAATGGTTTTAAATTAATAAAAAAAAAGAAAATTCGATTTTTTGACGTATTAACCCTTTGCACTCGAGAGGTGACTCTCACTCATGCACCACTAGTGTTGCCGGATGTCCCGCGTAAATCGGTGTTCCAAATGCTCCGGACATCAGTATTTTAAAGTAATTTTCTTAGCCTTATCTAATGGCAGAATTATCTGCAATTAAAGATGGCGAAATAAACTAAGAAATTAGTGGCGTCCAGAGCAGTTGGAGCCCCGATTTACGTTGGACACCTGGCAACACTATTGGTGAGCGAAAGCCACCTCTCGAGTGCAAAGGATTAAAGGTGTGACGTCTCCTTACGGAACTGCTGAAAATGTTATAATAAATTGAAACACACACTGTAAAAAAAAAAAAAAAAAAAAAAAAAAAAAAAAAAAAAATTCTGTGAGAAAATGGAGAATGTACCGGCAGCAAAATTACCCTCCATTCTCCGTTTTCTCACAACATTTACGTTTTGGTATTCTCCCATTTTAGAAGGAAATTTTTCGCTATTCAAAACGAGAAATTTCCTTTTCTAGAAATCAATGTGAGCAATAGAGTAATATTAAAAAAAATAATCTAAATAATAAGTATGTATACTAATGCATATATACACGGAACAGGTAATTGCATCGAATATTATCACACCCGTCTTTTAAGGATGAATGCTCTGTCCTCTAACCAACTGGCCACATACAACGACTTTGTTACAGGCAAAAACATTAATTACGAAAATTTAACTCGATTTTTTCTATTTTCTCTAAATTGAAAAAAAAAAGTTTTTGTTTATCTGTCTGGTAAAGAACATTTCAGTTTTTAACATTCAACGAGTAAGGATAAAAAGGAAGTTTTCTGTTTATTTCAGGAAAATTTATGGACTTCTGCTTAAAGTAGAAACTTTCCGTTAAATCACGTAGGGGATACCGAGGCAAGATGACGAATGTCTTCATTTTTCCGTTTTCCACTAGGTGGCAGCATCAACCGGACACTACTGGTTGTCCTATTGGCCGTTCGTTAGACAATAATAAAGAGACGCTGAAATCGCCATTTTTATGTTAGTTGTGAAGCTTTGATTGTTTACCGCTGTCACGTTATAACTTTTATGCATGTGTAAATAAGCTCTGCTATAGATACAGATAAGATATATCGTTTCTCTTTAATATTTACGAGTAACTTAGTTTAAATACTACCCATTACCATGAATAAATGTCAATTAATCCCCTTCCTTCATGGCAATGAAAACGAATATTTTTAAACAGGCAGTCCGGGGCAAGATGACGAGCTCGTTATCATCAGACCCTGGAAGTTAAACACCAACCTATAAACCCTCCAGAAGAACCAAAACTTATGGCAAATGCTAATTCCGATGCAATTTCCACCAGAGAAGCCTGTTTGTGTTTTTGATTTCAAACCATTGCCTAAAGCAACACAACGTGAGAAAAAAAGCAAAACACTGTGCTCAAGCATTCCTACAAGCACACCCACCAAAGAAATGTTAGAACAAAGGGAAAAGCAGAAAGAAGAACAGGAACGTTAAAAAAACAGAGAAAAGAAGCTCGTGATGCTAAAAAGGGAGTAAAAAACTCGAACTAAGTTCCTGTAGGCCTAAGTCTATTAAATCTAGGCTAAACAGTCCAGTTGCTTAACTTCAAGTGATGGTGTTTTCAGATATCCTGCTTATGACGAGGGATATTGAGACCCACCAATAGAAGAATGGATCCAGTGCTGTAAATGCCAAAAGTGATGGTATGAGGAATGTTCCAATTATGAAAATGGCATTTTTATTTGTGACTATTGTTAGCTGCACAACTAAACACTTCAACATTACGTTACAATGCATTATGCTTAGTTTGATACTTCGTAAGATGTAAAAACACAGTTATCATTTGTTAAACCATGTAACATATTCAAAAGATAAAATATGTTCAACCTTTTTCAGTGTTGTCATCTTGCCCCAAGGCCAAAGTCATCTTGCCCCAGTACTGGGGTAAGATGACGATTTGTTAATCTTATGAAAAAATAAAATTATCCTTTATTTTTTTTATTTGAAAAATTAAATGGTAATATATTTAATACTACAAAGGAATACTCTAACAGTTCATATAAAATTAATTTTACTATACTTAAAAATAAATTAATAAACAACAAAAATGTTTAACATAGTCATCTTGCCCGGGTCTCCCCTATACAGCTCCAAGTCGTAATTCATTTCATTTGTATTTGGAATTGCATTTAGATTTATTTCAATATAGTACAGTTGTAAATGAACAAAGGTTGATGTTTTAATAAATTCGCATGTTATTAAGGAAAATTAAAACTGTAAAAGCTTAAATTTTGGGTTAATATTGTATTTTTATAAAATTATTTTCATCATTCAAAATATTAGAATACTAAAATAGGTGGTTCAAAAAATTAGAAATGAGTTTTTTCTGATTGGTTCAGAAGGTTGCGTAAATTAAGCATAAAATTAGCTTCTGTGGAACTTCTTCCTAAGTTATAAAAGCGTTTTGCATCATCATTGTTTTCATTTTGTGTGAAACATGGTTCTTTCGTCCGACAGGAAGGAGTTCACAAAGCATCGTATTATTGATTTCCATAAAGAAGGTCGTAATCAGAAATATATCGCCAGTTACTTAAAATGTTCTCAACCAAGTGTTAGTAGAGCAATAAAGCAGTATTTTAACGACGGACATTTTGAAAACAAGCATCGGAATAGCAACTGAAAGCCAAAAACTACTCAGAGAGATGATAGAAGGCTAACGAGTATTGCTAAAAAAACCGTTTTAGAAGTGTATGATATTTGCATCGAAAGTGGAAAGAACACGGTGTTGATGTGAGTAAATCAATATCTCCATAAACTTGGATTTAAATCTCGTGTACCAAAGGTGAAGCCCCTCTTGATTATTAAAAAGAAAAGGGAGAGAGTGAAGTGGTGCAAAAAATGGCTTTTATGTGGTCTTGATGATTGTAAAAAGATATTGTTTAGTGATGAGAGTGTGTTTTGCGTAACATAAACATATGGTGATATAAGTGTTCGTGTATGGGAATGAAGCAAGAAGCATATGACAAGAACTGCATGAAACGATCAGTGAAATTTGCAGCCAGTGTAATGGTATGGGCTTACATGACTGCAGATGATCATGGAAGGCTATATATATCTAGCGAAAGGATTAATATTGAGATATATCAATAAATCCTTGAGCATTTGATGATACCATCGTCGGAAGATCTGTGTGGAGACGACTTTATTTTCCAACGTGATTTACCACCTTCACACAGGTCAGTGTCCATCAAGAACTGGCTTAGCCAACACCAAATTAACGCACTTCCCTGGCCGGCTAATTATCCGGATTTCAATTCAATAGAGAATTTTTGGATAATAATGAAGAAAAGACTGCAAGATATTGCGACACAAAACAAAGTTGAGCTTCTTTCCAGCATAAAGTCGACATGGTCATATTTGGGCAGAAAACATTGTGAACCATTTTGTAGATAGCTTGGCAAAGCGAGTTCCTGCTGTTAAAAATGTAAAGGTGATGCTACAAAATATTAAAGAATAACTATTTTTCCTTTTTTTAAATCACGTATTATTTACAATGAATTATTCTAATATTTTGAACCAGGTAAATGGTTATTCTATTATTTGATTTTTTCCAAGTTTGCATAATTACTTTAATTTTTGCATTATTTCCTTTAATTTTTATTCTAAAAGATTCTACAAACTGTGTACATTCTTACAATATTAAGTTTTATCCTGTATTACTTTTTGTATAAACGATACATAAAAAAACCTTTTTCACAATTCCTTTTTTATATTATTCGAATTTTTTGTCTTGGAGCTGTATATATATGGATTTTTCTTAAATTACAGTGTAACTTATAAATATTATTAAGAAATTATTTGAGAAATTATTTCATATCTATAAAACATCTAGTAATACTGTGTGACTATTAAGACAAATCTTTATAATTTATATGTATGATGATTTTTGTATCCTGATAATAAAATGATCCGAGGAAAGAACCAAAATAGTCCTTCATAAAAAATTGTGAAACACCGCAATCTACATTTAAAATTCGGAGTCTTGCAAAGGGATTTCTTAATAGCTTAGCCTTATTTTTGTAAATAATCTATTTATTAAATATTTAAAATTATCACACATACTTACGGATAAGTTGACTTACCTATTTCGAGCGAAATGGCATATCCTACTGTTTGAATACCAGTATTTCCGTATGATAATCTTCGTCTTATTTAATCGCAGAAAATTATTAAGAACACAGTAATTAAATTAGGCAAAGAAAACTGTTCGAAAATACTAGTATTCAGACAAAAAGACATGCTAACTCTCTCGAAGTTTGAGTGTTGGTTTTTAAGCTAGCATATATGGCGAGTGAAAGATATTCTAACTTATTTTATTCTTCTCATCAGAAACTAGAAATTATGTCAGAGGCCAAATTTCATTCTTCTTTTTGATAACAGAAAATTTTAAACTGCATAGTGGTAAAAAAAAAAAATTGTTTTTTGTAAAATAGTTTATACCAGTTCTATTTTAAGTTTAAAAATAGAAACACCACACGAATCTTTCAGTTAAAAAAAAAAAAAAAAAAAAAAAACCGCAGTCCATTTTTGGAATTTGCACAGTTGTATTACTGCATTGTTTAATCTCATTTTTTTTTTTTTTGTAGTTAATCCATTTACTAAATATGTATAATTAAATGAAAAATATTTTAGTTTAATGTATGTTTCTGTCTTATTTTTTTTAAACTCTTGTGGAGTAACTACAAATTATTGTCAGTGATAAATTCGAAAGAGCATGTTTGCAGGACTTTTTTTTCCATTAGATCTAGAATCCTATTTTGACTGTCTAGAAATTTTTAAGTGTATTAACCGGAAGTGAAAAGCAAAAATGTTGTTTTTTAAATGATCTATACTAGTTTTAGTTTGAATTTTGAAATAAAAAACCACAAGAATCCTTTATATTACATTTTGAGAAAACCGCCGTCAACATTTGAAATTTGTATGATTATAAAGAGATTTCAGATTCGTTTAGAATTATTTTTTTAGATAATTCATGTATTGAATATTTACAATTAATTTAAAAATATTTTAACTTAATATATTGATTTCATTTTTTAACACTTGTGTAGAAAGTAAAAATTCTATCCAATAAATTAAAAAAATACACCTTTTCATCATTTTTACTTTTCATTATATTTAGAATCCTTCATTTAATTATTTATCTTATTCTTTGATTGGCTGAAATTTTTTACTGTATCTTTCACACAAGTGAATGGCAAAATGTTGTTATTAAAATGTTTTACTTTGAATTTTGAAACTGAAGACCCACAAGAATCCTTCACCAGGATTCGTACTTGTCAGGGAATTTTCACATCATGAAATTCTTCGGTACTAGTCTTTTCTTATAGAAAATCTCTCCTTAAATAAGGCAAAATTTTGCGCGTTTAACCTAGAGTTATTTTTCTATTAAAAAAAAAAATACTGATATTGTATCTGGAAAATTCCCTGAAACGTAGGAACCCTGTTCACATTATGTGAAGGATTCTTGTGGGTATTCTTGTGTAAATTAACTTTAATTTTAACTATTTTGAAACTTTTTTGTGATATTTTTAAGTTTAGACAAAAAAATAAACTAAATTTATGTAGTTGTAAAGAAATTTCCAAATCTTTAGAATTTCTTAATGTGCCTGTTCTATTCTATAAATGATTGCATCGTAGGAAACTTCTTTTAATAGATCACTAAATGACATCAATATTTCATTTTCGAATCTGAAGGAGAGGAGCCTCAAAAAAGAGAACCGATTTTTTTTTTTCTCCGGATCTTCCATTTTATGAATTATTAATTCTGTACTTCGGTATAAAAATAACCAATGTCCGTTTTTATCATTTTGAGAAAAGGCTGATTTTATGCTTTTAAAATTTCTTTGATTTATTGACTAAAAAATAATTTCCTTGCGAAATAAACCAAGGGAAAGGACTTTGACGTTTATTTATTCTCGTTATATGATTAATGTGAAGTAATTGTCGGACCGAAAAAAATAATGGTAATTTTTAAAGAACGGTAATTATTGAAGAATGAATGATAATTGATAAGGAATGAAATAAGGATTGGACATTGGCAATTATTTTCGATTATACATATGGCTATTGTTAGTGTTTTATAGACAAAAATCAAAAGTAATGGCTTTAAGCACTGAAACTGCTTTCTACCAAATCCAGAATTATAATTTTGAAACCTAATTCTGTTGTAAAATTACATCAATCTGCGGATTTATATATTAAAGCAGAATGAGTTCTTCATTGTGTGGACCGAACTCAGTTAGGGCAACACCAATTTGCATTATTTGCAATTATTTATATGCAATTTGGTTTATGAATAAAAATGCAATTTCATTTATGTAATATTTGATTCTTTACATGAGGGCCGAATTCACTTTTTTTTTTTTTTTTTTTTTTTTTTTCGTATGTACATTTAAATATATAATTCGCTAATTTTTATTATTTTAATCGTACTTGCGAGCGGGGAAACATATGGCACAAGTAAGGGGTTAGGGTAGACTAGGGGTGTGAACCCACATGCCAGAAGACCCATTGCCACCACGTTTTCGTAAAAATGTTCTTCGACTTATATAATAAGAAAAATTTTGAGATTAAGTAAGGCGAAAAAAAATATTCAGGACAAGTGGTGGCAATGGGCCTCCTAGCATGCGGGTTCTCCGTCCCTAAAGTAGACATAAACATCTTGTTGAACTATGTAGATACTTTGGTAAATTTTGGAATTGTATTTCCAAACTAGATAAAAAAAAAATGAGGTAAAGATCATATTAAAAAAATTAGTTTCTTTATATCTTGTGCAGATACAACAATCAATACAATCATGTGCGATAATATTATATCGATATACAATCTTGTACGACAAACTTTAATCAACTCTTATATGCTCTAAATAAAGATACAATGAGTAAAATAAAAGAAAAGAAATCCCCCCCCCCCTCCCACGCTCCCGAACCATAGTCATAACTCCAAGAGTCGCACCATAAAGCCGTTTGCACCAAAATTTCTTGTTTATGACTTTCTATTATGCTGTTATGATGAAATTTTCTGTAAGTCTGCATTCATATTTATTTTCATGCGAACTTTTAAACTTTCAATGAGAATCTCTGTATTGCATTCGATTTGTCAAGCTTCATTTGCCCCGAATGCAAATTTGTATTGCTCTATCAAAATCTATGTGTTCGGGCACTGTGTCATTAATAAGAAATGCATTTTACATGCATGAAACAGCAGAAAATAGATTTTCAACTTTAGTCTTAAGATATCTGTATGTTTTTAAAACGTCGATTTCGATCAAATTTCAATTTTCTGTTTTCAAATATACATAAAATTTCAATATTTTTCTTTCAGTTTTCTAGGTTTTTAAACCTTTATAATTCTTACGAACTTAAAAAAAGGAGTTGAAAGTTGTTTTATGATTTTTCTCAAAAGTTTTTTTTTTTTTTTTTTTTTTTTTTTTTTTGTAAAATTGTGTTGAAAAAATTGTCGCAACTCAATAAATAATTGTTCAATTAACGCGAAATTTTAAAATTGTGCTTTAAATACATATTCAAAGAAAGTAGACTATTCTTAGAGTAATTTATTGAAAAGTTTACGTGTTACACTGTTTTAATTTATAATTTTTTTTTTCAGGAATTTTCAACGTTGTGTGTCTTTATAGCTATAACTTTTAAAATATTCATGTTATTGTCATAAAAATAGTCTATTTCCTGTATAATATTATTATATTTATTATGTATGTAATTTATAAAATGTGTTTATATTTAATAATTTTAAATTTAAATAGTTTTAAGAAAATAGCTATTTTTCTGTTAATTTTATCCTATAAGGAAAAAAAAAATACATTATTTATTTTTATGTTTATGTCACTTTTTTAATAATAATTAGCGATTTTAAACTTAAATTTCAAAAATATTAAAAAAATGTGTTCCGAAGGCATGCCCCTTAAATGCCCCCGTAAATTTGCTGATTTTAGATATCTACAGATAATTTGCTAACTAACGGTCAAAACTGATAGAAAAGTAATATTTGGGGGTTTTCGATTATGGGGATTCCAATGGAGACGAAAGAAAATTTATGTGTTTCTATTTATGAATTTTTAATAATCGTACTATTAATTAATAATTATGATCACAAAAATATGTTTATACAAAATATGCATGCGCGTCATGTTTAGGCTTTACAAAGTGTCATATAAAATCAAAAGTAATAAAATGAATAAAGGAATAGTTTAGTGTTCAAGATATATATATATATAATGGATGTTTTTCTTTAACATCGATTGGGTCTTTTTTCAATAATTCATGTTTCACTAACTTATTCAAAACTGATGCCAATTTGCATTTCCACATTTTTTATGGCTTGGAGGAACATAAAATATGTAATAGAATTATGGCGTTGATATTGCATTTTTTAAACAGTTATATTTACTTTTAATATGTAGGTTTGACAAATTAAACCCCGTAGAAAGAAATTTGTACATATTTAAGAGGCATTTTTAATATTTTTTTCTTCTAATTACTGGAACTGAAATTTTAATCATTGCTCGTATTTCTTTTCTTTTTTGACGTATTGTATATTTTTATTTCTATTAAGATAGTGATACATTTCGATTTTTCTTCACTTTCTTTTCAACAAATATGAAGAACTCAATGATGGTGTTCCTAGATTTAATATCTTTCGTGTCTGGTAGAGTGTCTGTGTTAAGTTCGAAGGATTTCAGGCACGAAAACAAAGTTTGTGTCAATTTTCCTTTAAAAGTCATGTCCATTATTAAAATATTGACGTAAACACACACATTCGGTAGTTTACTTTCTTCGATATTACCGCTACGATGGGTATTATCTAAAATATTAAATCCATCAACATTTAAAAGCTTTTTTTTTTATTGAAAACGGAAGGAAAAATGAATCGATCAGCATATATACAGTGTGTCCACGTATAACCTGACCTACCCTTATTTTCGCAACCGTTGGTCCTAGATGCTTACTTCCAATTACAAAAATGGTTTAAATAAGGTAAAGAATTGTTTTTAAAGCGATTTGGGTCAAGAAAAACTTTTATTAAAAAATTACGAAATTTAAATTTTTATACTGTCCCCTGGTCCTATAAGTGATATTTAGTAAAAATTTACTGTGACACTAACAAGTAAGACAGAAAAAGTCCCATTCATCTAACTTTAAAATTGATCGAGTTATGAAACTTTGAAATGCATGACTTATACTCCTTTTTTTTGCATATCAAAACAGATGATTTCGACCATGCTTTCAGGGGTCGTATATAAAATACTTAAACTTATTTCAAGGTATCTGCGGTTTAAAATAATTCGTACAACTATTACGATTGAGTTAACTTTATTAATTAAGTGTCAGATTAGTTAAAATAATTGTATTTTAACATATGTTGTATTTTGTAAGGATTTGAGGCTATGATTTCTTTTAACAAAAATTATGTTATTTTCATAAGGTTTTATTTAATTTGCAACGATCGTCTTTCCAGTTTAAAATTTGTACGCGAACTTTAACTGACTTTCAAATGTCCGATCGAAGTTAAAATTTTACATATTGACTTAAATCCGATTACAATGTAATATTATTATGATTTTCGACGCTTACCAACTTATACATACTTATATTAGAGGATAACACAAAAAAATTCGGATAGATGAACAAGTTTAAGAAATGGTTTTAGGTTAGATAACATAAACCTGCGATGGTTGTGTTTTTTAACTTTTATAATTACGTTTTATGTATTTTTTAACGCTAAATACAAAAATTACCTTCATTTGTAATCATCATGTGAGGATTTTTCGCAAATAGTAAATTTCAAGGTTAAAAAATAGCGAAAAATCTTATACTATAAAATAGATGTAAGACTTTTTTATTCCGTTTAATTTTATTTAATTCAATAATTTATTCAATTTTGTGGCTTATCCTGTTCTCTTACAGCTAAACAGCTCAGGGGTCCGACGAGGTTGGGAGGGGAGGGAGATCAATTTTAATTTTGATCTTTTTAACTTTGAAATTTGCGATTTGAGAAAAATCCTGGCGTGATGGTTTAAAATGAAGGTCATTTTCGGATTCAGCGCTAAAAAATACATGTGAATCAATTTTCAAAAGCTAAAAAGCGTGGCACAACCCAAAATTTGAAAGATGGTGTAATCTAACGGCATTTTAAAATATGTATCATTTTTGTAATGAATTGAGGCTGTTGTTTTTCATCCTTTTACTTAACAAAAACTTTGTTATTTTTATCCTCTTATATGTTCAGTACAAATTGTATATTTTGCAGTAATATGTCAGAATGATTAAAGATTTCAAATTTATATTCAAATGCTAATTTTACTCTCAACCCTTTCTTTAATATATCTGACGAAATTATATTTCTACTACATTTGTGAATGACCCCTAATTTGCAGCAAAAAATATGCTCCAACTTTAAACAGCTATTATTCGGTCAATTTTAATCGTAGAATAACGGGACTTTTTTTGCCTTACTTGTCAGTGTAACAGGAAAATTTTACTAAATATAACTTATAGGACTGGGGGACCGTATAAAAATTTAGATTCTGCAATTCTTCGCTAAATTGCTTTTTCGCTTCAAACTTTTTTTTATCTTAACCCTGCACCTAATTTTAACCACTTCTGTAATTAGAAGTATGCATCTAGGACCAACGGTTGCGAAAATAAAGGTCGGTCAGGTTATGCGTGGACACACTGTATAACGCATTTCAAATAGCAAGTACTTTAAACACTATATGAGTAAAAATATCCAAAATTTTATATTCAAAAAATTAAAAAAGATCTTCCGTAAGCTTTTATTTCTTCACTCTTCTATTGACTATCTTTGCACATATCACTGCTTAAATTATAATAATTACTCTGTTTGAAAATAGATGAAAGCCATAAACACACCAATAACTCCTAGCATTATTAATGTTTCAAAAACGACGCTTCTCACCCTCTATTTCGGGTTGGCCAACCACGCGCATGCGTGCGCACTTACGCCAATCGACCCCTACAAAGATTCGGTAAATTTAAGAGTATAAATACATATTTCGCCCTCATAGATAGTAAATACTAGTTTTAAATTAAATACTAGTATTGTAAATACTAGTTTTAAACTAGTTAGAAAATAGAAAATTTTTAGACTGTACAGTTCTTAAAATAAAATTTGCCGTGAATAAAATGTTGAAAGCCTCACTTGCTCCGAAAAAAAAAATGTTTTTTAAGTATTAGCCTTATTATTTGTATCCTCTATGGTTCTGAGGAAGCTTTGTTACACGTTATTCCTGAAATATTCGGAAAATTTGCATCTATATCCACCCAAAATCTATATACAGGGTGTCCCTTCTTATCGTCAGCCAAGAGCTAATTCCTAACTCTTTAGTTCCAGTGGCAAAAATGTTTCAAATGTAGTTCTCATCATATGACATAAAAATTCATTTACGTCAATATAAGTATTTGTTAAAAAGTTTCAAAATGTAATTTTTTATATGGCCCCTGGTTCTTATAAGTTATATGAAAAGAAAACAAATATCATGCTCTAACAAGTAAAACTAACTACAAAATTCCCATTCTTCGACGACCAAAACAAGTCGAGTAATCATAATTTTAATTTTATGAAATTTTGGTACTTTCCGGAACTAAAAATGCAAAGACGCTGTGGTGGATAGATTTATGATACTTTCCTTCAGAAAAACAAATCTCTATAAATGCATACACCGTTTTCGTATTATCTCTAAAACTGAGTATTTCAAATGCTACGCCACATCCTCCATCACTTCTCACAACTTTTGCGATCCGCTTTGCGGAATCCAAGTAGTAAGCGTTCTGTTCACGAGAATATAAGTATTCGAATCTATGTGAGATGTCTAAATTTTTCAGGAATTTCTTCGTTTGAAAAAGATATTTGGATCACTTTCACTTCAAAATTCCTCCATGAAGGCATATTGCTTCAGGCAGTGTAGCTAAAAGCAGCTCTACAACTTATTTAATTCGCAAATAAAAACTGCCCTTCATTTTTTAAGTCAAGTTGATGCAAGTAAACAATTTTTTTCCTTTTTTCCGTTTCCCATGCACTCATATATTTCTTAACAGATTTTTAATTGATCAATACAAGAATTCGTAACGCACCCCAACTACATTCTGTAGAAAACTAAAGATATGTTTTCACTATTATTTAGCATTCATAATCAACATACAACCTTAATAAAATTCGCAAATTTTTAACAATTCAGAAGTTTTTAGGGAATAAATCAAAAATTTGGGAAACAATGGTAAGTTTAACCTCTTCAAAGACGATTTTTCTTTCTTTTTTTAATGGTGTGGAAAAAATGACTTCAATTTTTTTACGATTTATTTATTTCATATTAACATGAATTCAAAAAGGGAAAAAAATGGGAAAAACAATTAAATTTCACAAAAAAATAACGTCCACGTTTGTGGCCGCTGAGTGGGTAATTTGTGAGTTAAAGGATTTCTTATAAAATAAAAAATCCCTACCGTCTCGGCCTACAGGCGAAGGTAGATTTCGAAGTTCAGTACTAATTTCACCAGCAAAAACTAAATCAAGATCAGAGTTAAAACCAATTTAACATTTTTATCTGACCGCTTTTGGAGAGTTTTAAATTTCATTTTTCTGTAAGAGCTGCTTTTATCAGAATCATGTTAAGGTGGTATTGAAAAAATATTTTCCTCCGCTCAACAACTCAAAATTTTCGGACACATTTTCAGACTCATTTTTAAAGGTGAAAACATGAAACTTGCTGATGTAATTTTTGATGAGATTTATAGGCGGCCGCGTGTTTTCATTTTTCGCTCAATTAATTAAAACTTGATTTAAAAAAAAATCCCAATACGACCATTTTTTCCGTTTCCAGCTCTCTCGCTTCGGGAAATTCATTCAAAACGGCAACTTTGACAGCATTTTTTTGCAATATATTCTGTCTTTATCAAAACATCGACAAGCATGGCTCATTATATAATTTCTGAATAAGAGAATTTGCCAGTTTGATGCGTTTCAGAACAAAAATACGATATTTTTTTTCTTCAACCGCTATGTGTTTTTAATTTGTTTTTGCTGTAAGAATTGACCCTATGAAAACTTGTCAATATAAAAATTGCAATAATTTTAAGAAGACTTATAATAAATTTAAGCGGGTTTGATATCCTGTGAATTGACGATGTTATGAAATTTTTTCTTCTTCACGCCGCCCCCCCCCCCCTTTTTTTTTTTTTTTTTTTTTTTTTTTTTCTGTGGTAAGAGTTTATCCTATCAAAATTTTGTCAATATAAAAGTTTAGCTAGTATTAAGAAGATTTATAATAAATTTAATTGGATTTGATAGCTTAAGAATTAAATTATGCATTTTTTCTCTTTTAAAACACTATTTTTTGCACCTTTTGAGCCTATTTTTAATTTTATTAAAAATCTGTCATACATAAATTTTTGGCCCTTTCTTTAGAAGTAATAGTAACTTTAAACTAATTTGATATGTATTATAACTAAGAAGTTATGGGGTTTTTTTTTGGTTTTCACAAAACCCCTCCCTATTTCCCCCTTGGTCCGATTTTGCCATTAATGAACTTGACCGAGATTTTCTACCCCTTGATTTTACTTATCAGTTTGGAAGATATTTGCGCAGAATTATGAAAGTTATTGTGTCCATAAAAAAGGAATATAGATAGACAGACAGATAGATAGATAGGGGAGACTAGGGAGGGTTGACCATACGGGAGGCTTGATCCACTCGTCAGTTTTCATATTTAAAAGAATTTCAGAGTTTTATCAATAGGTGTCAAGCAAAGCTACTAGAATGCTCAAACAACAATCTTTGTTTCATACAGATAATCGAAATAGGTGTGGAAAAAATCAATTGCGAAGGGTTTTTACCCTAAAAGTTGTGTTATTTAGAAATATTTTGTAAGCTTTTTTCAGATAAAATATATCATAGAAATTTAAGTAAGTAGGTTTTAAGTAATGCTGAAATATCGAGCTTGCATTCCAGGCATAAAGACTGCACAGTAAGTTAGGCTTAACATAACAATGTACTATTTTTTAGAAAAGGGATATGTGGGGAGGCTTTACCCAGTCCATGTGAGGGAGGGTTGACCAGAAGCTCAAGGCTCCCTTAATTAAGTTGTTTTGGAAATCTTTTTATTATACATTGTGCAAAATGAAAGGTTAATGGTTATATAAAAAAATGTACATTTATTGTGTAAAGCTACAGTAAAATAGGGTGATGGAAAAGAAAATGTTTAAAACTGATTAAAGAAAGATGTGAAAAATTGCTATAGTATCCCCTGCAAGAAAAAATTTATTGAAATATAAATGGGAAAGTTGATAGAAACTTTTTTCCATTTAAATATTACTTACAATAGGTAAATAGAAACAGTGGAAATTAGAAAGTATGAAAGAACCAGTTTTAACCCTTTCAGTGGCAGTGGTATGTTTATGAAACCACTTAATTTTAATTCCAAAACGCCACAATGGCACCAGAATTTTGCTAAAATATTTTCCATTTAATACGTATGTGAAATATAGCCTTTTCTTATTTCCAAATCAATTTGTTCGTAAATTCCGGGGCCAGTCATTTGTTTCAACATTTTAGTACTGAAAGTACTTTGCCACTGAAAGCGTTAAAATATGTTAATGAAAAGTTAAGTACTCATGCGGCTGCAAAAGAACATAGCATCAATCGAAAAACTTTAGGAAGGTCTATAGACAAATCTCACCAGGATGAATATAGTGAGAGAAAGCCGAACTATGTGAAAACTAGAAAAGTCAGATCGAGTGTCACAAAAAGTAGGACAAGGAGACAAAAACAGGGGGACAGGGGTTCCTAAATCCGGTCATAATAATACATGAAACCCTATGAAAACGGAACCTGTCTCTAACGGAATACTGTCTTAAATGTCAAAATTTCATTTTCTCTGTTCTATAATTATATTTTCTCAGACAAAATCATGTTTGAAACAAAATGTTTCTCCTCTGGCTTGCAATTGCGTCTAAACAGGTTTATTTAAGCATCATATTTTCAAAAATGTATTTTTTATAATAATTAAAGCATCTAGCATAAAGTTATTTTGCTTTTTTTAAACTGATTTTATTCCTCTTCACAAATATTTCAATATAAAACAAAGTCGGTCAAGCCTCCCATATAGTGGGTCAACCCTCCCGTATGTGGGGAGCCTTGACCCATTATTTTCTCATGATTAAAATCAATGATTTTTCAAATTTCTTATCTATTACACTTATATAGCAATTTTATTTTGATAACTGATTGTATAACGAATAAAATGATATATAAAACTTTATTCTAGGTATAATATTTAAAAAATAAAAAATCATTTTGTAAAAAGTGGGTCAACCCTTCCTAGTCTCCCCTATATACAGTTTTTAACTGGGGGTAGTTTTGGGTTCTAGGGGTCATGATCGGCGTAGATGTGCAAATATTTTTCAGAAATTCCAACATAGGAGAGACTGTAACAGGTAGTATTTCTTACGAAATCTACCTAAAAACTAACAGTAAATTTGTTTCTTACATTTTTACAAATTATTAAAACGTATTATATTTAATATATCTGATATTATTTTTATTAAATATTAAGAATTGTTCAAACAATCCAACAGCACTGGCTGCCGAAAAATTACTTCACGCTTTTTTTATATATTTAACTGTACGTAATAAAATTATCAGTGTAGCCAAACCATACTTTTTTTAATTCTCTTGTTGAGGGATTCAGTAGTGAAATAAGTTATTATCAAAATGTTGATCTTTTTATAATTGACAGTAATTATAATTATAAATAACTAGGCCTCCACATATGTGGCCAAGGGTGAGGTTAATGAAAAAAAGTCCTTCCGGCCAGTGCCGGGAGGAAGAGGTAGCTTTCATAATCCTTATTTAAAAAAAGCCAAATTATATCATTCAAACACACGAAGCTCAATTTAGTGGAAACCGAATATAGGAGATTCAATACTAATTTTTATCAATATAATGAATGAGAATTTCGCGAAGTTAGTCAGCTTTATCCAAGCTGCTTTTCTTTGAAGTAACATATATTTGGCTGCCAAATTCGGCAATTTCTTAAAGTGCCTGTCATTTTAAGACAACATGGTGGATGAGGCTAAGCAGTGAACTCGGTCGAGACCTTAGTAATTGCTGTGCACATGCTCACTCACATCGGAATCGGTTAATATATAGGAGTGCTGTCGCATGCAAAAAATCAGATTTTTCAAAATGTCACCCACAATAGAAATTGAAACTGCTATATCTGAGCCATTTTTTAAGGTAAAGACAAACAAAAAATGCTCCTGAATTCTTATATCAAGGTCAAATACTTAAGAAAGAAACCCTTTTCAATTTCTAATTTTTTTGCACCTCACTTTAAATATATATATATATATATATTAATTTAATGGTCGCCATTTTGAAACAAGATGGCTGATGAATCTGGCCAGCGAACTTGGTCGAGGTGTTGATGTATACTATCCACATGCCTTCTTACATCGAAATAGGCGAATACGTGTGTTATCGCGTGACAAATACAAGATCGTTTCAAAATGTTAGCCATGCTAGAAATTCAAAGTGCTATAAATCAACCATTTTTTAAGATATAAACAAAAGAACAAATTTTCAGAAACAAAAACTGCTCCGGAATCTTTGTATCAAGGTCAAACACATAAAAAAATCTTTTTCATTTTCCAATTGTTTAATACCTCATTTTGAATTTTAAATTTAATTTTTTTTTTAAATGGCAACCCTTTTGAAACAAGATGGCGAATGAAGCTGGCCAACGAACTCGGTCGAGACATTGGTATGTACTATGTACAGACCAAGTTACATCCAAATAGGTTCATAATTACGCCTGTTGTCGCGTGACAAAAATCAGGTCGTTTTAAAATGTCAGCCACAAGATAAATTCAAAATGCTATTACTCAGCCATTTTTGTTAGATATAGACGAAAGAAAAACTGTTCCGGAATCTTTGTATTAAGGTAAAACACATACAAAAAAAATCTTTTTCACTTTCCAATTTTTTTGGTATCTCATTTAAATTTTTTTATTTTTTAATTTTTTTAATGGCCGCCATTTTGAAACAAGATGGCGGATGAAGCCGGCCGACGAACTCGGTCGAGATATTTGTATGTACTATGTACACACCAAGGTACATCCAAGTCGGTTCATAAATACGCCTGTTATTACGTGAGAAAAATCAGGACGTTTCAAAATGTCAGCCACGCTAGAAATTCAAAATGCTATAACTCAGCCATTTCTTAAGATATAGACGAAACAAAAACTGCTCCCGAATCTTTTTATCAAGGTCAAACACATAAAAAGAAAATATTTTTTCAATTTTTAATTTTTCGGTACCACATTTCAAATTTAAATATTTCTTAAAAATTTAAATGGCCACCATTTTTAAACAAGATGGCAGATGAAGCTGACCAACGAACCCGGTCGAGACATTGGTATGTACTATGTATAAACGAAGTTACATCCAAATCGGTTCATAAATACGCCTTTTATCGCGTGACAAAATTCAGGACGTTTCAAAATGTCAGCCACGCTAGAAATTCAAAATGCTATAACTCAGCCATTTTTTAAGATATAGACAAAACAAAAACTGCTCCGAAATCTTTGTATAAAGGTCAAATACATAAGAAAAAATATTTTTCCATTTTCAATTTTTTGGTACCACATTTCAATTTTTAAATTTTTAAAAAAATTTTAAATGGCCGCCATTTTGAAACAAAATGGCGGATGAAGCTGGCCAACGAACTCGGTCGAGAGATTGGTATGTACTATGTACACACTGAATTACATCCAAATCGGTTCATAAATACGCCTTTTATCGCGTGACAAAATTCAGGACGTTTCAAAATGTCAGCCACGCTAGAAATTCAAAATGCTATAACTCAGCCATTTTTTAAGATATAGACGAAACAAAAACTGCTTCGGAATCTTTGTATAAAGGTCAAATACATAAGAAAAAAATATTTTTCCATTTTTAATTTTTTGGTACCACATTTCAAGTTTTAAAATTTTTTAAAATTTTTAAATGGCCGCCATTTTGAAACAAAATGGCGGATGAAGCTGGCCAACGAACTCGGTCGAGACATTGGTCTGTACTATGTACACACCAAATTTCATCGAAATCGGTTCATAATTACGGGAGTTACAGTGTGACATAGGTCAGATATATATATATATATATATATATATATATATATATATATATCAATTTTGAACGGAGGGTGGTTTCGGGGTCTGGGGGTCATGATCGATGAAAATATACCAAAATTTTTTGAAATCGCTTTCCTCCGAACGGCTGCAATAGGTAGCTTTTTTGTAAAGAAAGCTACCTAATAATGACTTATCAATAATGTTTTCTTCAATTTTTAAGGCATCGGGTAAAACATTAAAAATTTTGGAAGATAGTTTTTCATGAAAAAAGGAAAATTAATACGAAATTCCTACAGTATATCTGTTAGTGCTTACTTTTTAATACCATTACTTCTGAATATTAATATTGTCATAAACAATCCCTAAATTTCAGTCATTTAATAAAGCACATTTTACTTTTTAGAAATAGTGGTATTAAAAGGTAAACTCCCATGGGAACCCTATTTCTATGTTTATGTATGCATATTTAATTTTTCTAGAATATTTTATATAAATGCAATTCCATCTTAAGTGTCATACTTTTAAAATTGCAGCTTAATTTTCAGTATCAGTAACTTAATTATAATGCAATATTAATGAAGAATTTTTAATAGAATTATTTAACTTAGAACTAATTTTAAATCAAGTGGAATTTGGAAGCAAATAATTGTAGTAATGCTCATTTTATGTCACAGCGAATGATTTTCAAAATTTAAATTAAAAACTAATAAAGAAGAGATTAGTAAAGGGCTTTGTATATAAATATAATTTTAAAACAATTATTATCGGTTGTTTTGAAAGTATAAATCGGGTATCCTGTTGGCAAAGTAGTAGAAAATTTTCTGCAATTTGCGATATACCATTTCAGCATTTAAAAATAATCCACAACCATGTGTGAAGCATGGAGGAATGTCGTGAAATACGGTGGAGAAACGTATTTAGGATAGCGTTCTAATATAAAATTATTTCATTTTCCGAAATTAAGCCATTAATTCAACCTCAGACTACTTCCTTAAGCAACAAGTTAAATCAAGGCTTACATACTTTATTTTATGCCTACAGCATCATTTCCCATCTGAAGTTTCAAAAGCTTACATTAAGCACCAGCCTATGTATAATTGGGACAGCTATGCGCAATAAACGAATATATATATATATATATATTAATAATCTGAAGACTGAATACCGAGTCCGAGACTTACAGTGGGGGGGAAAAAATAATAAATTGAACCGCAAGGAAATTTGTTTTATCACACATAAAGAAACACAAAATGAACTACGAATGAAAAGTTAAAAAAAAAAATATATTTACAAAACAAATAAACATATCTGATATTTGACTTTATTTTTATTTTTAAAAATATGAAAATATAAAAAAGGTAACATTTCTGATGCCAAAAAATTATTTGCACAGTAGCAGTGAGAATAAAAAATAGTAAATATTTAAAAGTAAAAACCAGCATATTTAGTATGCATGCCCTTTGCTTCAGTTATAGAGTGTAATCGTCTGGGCATTGATTCGATCAATTTGCTGCTGATATTTACCAATTCTTCCTTAAAAACTTCCGTAATATCAGCTTTGTTAGAAATTTTCTTTTTTCGTACTTTCATATCCAAAATATGTCACAAAATTTCAATAGGATTGAGATCTGATTATTGAGGAGGCGTTTGCAATCGATTTTTCACATTATACAGTTCACGTTTAATTGTGCCTTTTAAACGGTCAATGTTTCGCGCGCAAATACTTTTTTCCAAGAGAAAATGCTGTTTTATTTTTTTAATGAGAATTATTATTTTTTTTATGGTAAGAGGTTGGTTATTTGCATTTGTTTATTAATTTAAGCAAGAGTTAAAATAATTTCATCGCATTTGCTTTCTAGGGTTACTTATGCAAAAAACTGCGTGCGTGCAAATACTTCTTTTGCTCACTGTACGTCTCCACTATTTTATTCAGAATATTTTTCCTTTGTGGGATTTTGTAGCTCCCAGAGTGACATTATGGAGTTACAGAGATGGGTATGTGGGGGGGGGGGGGATTTCACTTTTAGGCCATTAACAAACACAAAATCTCAAATCTTCCAGTGATTGAATATTTAATATTCCAAGAGAGAAATCCCCCCCCCCCCTCTCCCGAGCACCACATGAATTCACCACAGCGTCTCCGTGTTGCATAAAATATTGCAAGCACGAAGTCAAAGGTTGTAGATTCAATACCAGGGCAGTCTGAGCAGGTTAATTATCCATAGGTTTTGTTGTACAGCAATGAAAATTCAGGTCGTTTTCCCCAGAAAAAAACCTTTCCGAAGGCACCCCTCTTCGGAGAATATATCCAAGATTGATCGTTATCCAAGAAAGAACCTTCCGTACGTACAAGACGAACGTGTTTTAATCTTAAATATTTTTATGCTGAAAAAGTCAATCTGATATATAATATTAATTTTACATGAATAAATAATTATTCATCTAACATTATGAATAAGTATTGTACATGAATAAGTAATTATGTACGTGAATGAGTAATTATTCATGTGCTGTTTGTTCAGAATACATATTTTGTTATTTAGTTATTGAAACAAAAATTATATCAAATTTCACGTTTTATTAATTTTCAAAGTTCCCCTCTCCAAAAAAATCTGGTTTGTTTCCGGGCTTAAACCGGCTTTTTTCCATTCTTTGCAACTCTATCAAGAACATACAAAAATAATATAAGTTTTCCTGATCACGGAATAGTAGAATGGGCAACGACATAATAATAAAAGAAGTCAGATGTCTATAAAGTGTTAAAAGAAGATACACACTTGTTGAAATGGATCAGGTTCAAATTGCTTGAAAGGTATCAGACACATTGAGTAAGAAAACACCTTTTGAAGGCAAACTATTGAGGTAGCCTTGAATTAAACGTCGGATAGTATAGTAAGTACATGCTTTTGAAGTTAAATTTGATATACTTTTCAGGATACATTTTGTACTTTCATTTTGTAGTCAAAAGGTATGAGATTAATAGTCTTAATAGATCTTGTATTAAAGGGGAGCCGTAAGAAACAAAAGCCACAATTTTCATTATTGACTTCACAACAGCTATTCTTTTTCACAATATTTAAGCATACATTCGTTAAGAATAATTATAAAAATAATTACACTTTTAACCTGCAAATATATTTTACATTACATGTCAAGTTTATATACGTTTTACAATATAATTTTTAACAGGCTACTTCTTTAACAATTTTTAATGTATACTTCTTAATTGACATAATAGTATTACAATATATGCAAAAAATCTAGGAAACATATTTTGTTTATGCAAAACATCTAAGGTAAAATAATTTTTTTTAAAATAAGTTTGATAGTTTAAAAGTACATTTCACTGGCTTTATGATAAATTTCAACAAAAAATCTACTTTAGCAAGTACAGAATCATGAAACTTTTCTGAAGCATTTATACAAAAGGTATTTATAGGTATTTATAGGTTATAGGTATAAATAACCATTTATACAAAAGGTACCCTATGTGTTTAATACATTACATTTATTAAGATCTCACAATTTAAATACCGTAAGTACATATTTCTCAAAGACTTAATTCTTTGAAATAGAATAAAATTGCAAAAATATAATTTTGAAAGCCTGCATTTAAAATCTAAAATACAACATTAAATATAGTTTTTTTTTTTTAAATTACACAAACATTTTATAGAAAAGTTTCGATGACTACGTCAAAGGTCTGTAATTTAAAAAAAAATGAAATGTAAGTACAAGGGATTACTTTTATAGATTTTTCAGAAAAGGTACTAATATATTTGCGACAAAATAAAAAAAAGGGCATCCACAGAAGTTAGTGTTATTGAATCTGATTGAAAATGAATAATTTTAGTTGAAAATTAAATGTAAGTAGTTAAGCTGGAAATGTTAGTGAAATTATTTGTTCAAATGTTCATTTTAGTTGTGCATGAAAAATTTCCATAAAGCAATATGTAGTACATGGATTTTTTAAAATAAAAAATTCGCTATAAGTAACCGAATCTTTACAACTCTAAACAATTTAATACTAAATTCTTTGAACAACATGTAGATTTTAATGTCGAATTTAATGTCTGTTGCCAACAATTTTAGTAACAAAATATTTTGTTCAATATAGGATTTTTTAAAATAAATAAATAGCTTATTATAATTTGATTTATTTGAGAAAATCAGTTAAGGGAATTCGGCTGCATATTAGAGAAAGTAGGGAAAACATGAATAGCTAGTCAAATTTACACAAAAAAATCAATATTTTATTGACGCAGTATAAGTCCAAAGCGTAAGGAATAGTTTGCAATCAACTAATTTGCATAAAAATTTTAGGAATTTTTTATCGTTTTATTTAATTAATCATCGATTGAGCGGTAATGCCCGGTATGGTAGGGTAATGGCGCTCAAAATCTGAATACAGCATTTATGTACAAGAAAAGTCACATATCTAGTTATGTGGGCTAGTCACATCACAGCAGACTTTATGCGACCACTTTCCACATATTGTGCAGCGAAACCACGACCCACCATGCCGGAAAGGGTTAAACAGCTAAGCGTTTGTTCCTGGTTTTCATCCTATAGCACTTCTGGACAGTGTTGCCAGTGGTTTTTTTTAATTCGGGTTTTTATTTTATTGTCACCACTTTTTTGAAATCGTAAAATTTGCCTTGTTTAATGACATATTAATTAAGGTGAAAACAAGGGGAATTTTACCATTTTAAAAAAGTGGTGTTAATCAAGAAATTTGAATTTAGAAAAAGTAGCACATTGGAAAAACTTCCACGTGAGCGACATTACCCTTCATAGCCATGTTGGATTATAATGCATTATATTTGGCGTAACAACGTACTACAAAAATAAATAAAAGCATGAACGTACAGCTAACTGTATGTATTTTGTAGACATAATGAGTGAATTAACATTTGAAAATAAGAATGTACACTTACATTTAAGTTAGTTGTTGTAGAATTTTATAATAAATCAACTGCAAACTAATAACGTGAGGACACAAAAATACTTTCCTTCAAACGACGGTTACTATATCCTTACTGAGAACTTACGATGAAGTTCGCTAGGTGCCGGTACCGATCACAAGTTTTCAATTCTATTCTATTTAGAGATATTTGAGTGAGCGCTATTACTCGCTGAGCGGAATTACCCTATTTTCCCCTACATTTTCATTGGAACGAACAAATATTACTGCCTCTTAAAAAAAAAAGTACATGGACATTAATGGATCACCCCCGATACAAATTCTGACATACTTACCTACAGTAGCGCTCAAAAGTATTTTGACAACCTTATATTCTCTCTTATTTTAATTAATATAAAAATGTAAAAGAAAATATATTCCCTATAATTGAGAACACTGTGACTGCAGTTATTTAAATGTATCAAGTTTCAACTTGTTTGTTTACATTCGGCGCCACCGAAGACATATGACTCCGCCTTAGCTCAAAAGTATTTTGACAATTAGTTTGCATTTAATTGTTGAAGGTGTCAGTGGCACTATAGCTTCGATTAGTGTTTTTATTGATTTATTGTGATTAATTTTAAGGATCAGGAATGCCGAAAAGTAAAAAAATATTGAAGTGATTCAAGAAAAGCCGCTGTAAATGCCCTTAAGAAAGGTGGACTGCAAGCAGAATTAGCTCGTTCTTTTAACGTGTCTCGGCAGCTTGTTATTACATGGAATAAAGTTTTTAATAAACAGAAATACACCGAAAATAAGCCTCAAAGTGGCCATTCGAAAAGAACAACTTGAACTATTGACTATATTATAAAAATGATATCTACAAGTGATTGTCGTAAGTCCGCTGTAATAATAAAAAATGAAAGAAAATTACGGCATAGACATACGCGCTTCATCAGTCAAACGACGCCTAAACCTCTATGATTTACCTGGTAGAAGACCAGCAAAAACACATTTGTTATCTACTAAGAATAGGAAGTCTAGAGTTGCATTTGTAAAACGGCATAACCCTTTCAGGGGCAAAGCAATTCCATTGCGAAAGTGTTGAAATTAATGATTGACACCGGAATGTGAAAACAAATTAATTTTTAAATAAGAAAAAGCTATATTTCACACACATAATAAACCGAATTTTTTTTAACCAAAATTTTGGTGTCAGTCATTAATTTCAACACATCAGCAATAGCATTGCTTTGTCCCTGAAAGGGTTATGCCGTTTTACAAATGCATCTCTAGCCTTCCTATTCTTACTAGATTAGAAACGTGTTTTTGCTGGTCTTCTGCCATGTAAACCATAGATATTTAGGAGTCGTTTGACAGATGAAACGTGTATGTCTATGCCGTAATTTTCTTTCAATTCATTTTTTATTATTACAACGGACTTACGACAATCACTTGTAGATATCATTTTTATAATACAGTCACCATTGCAAGTTGATTTTTTCGGATGGCCACTTTGAGGCTTATTTTCGATGTATTTCTGTTTATTAAAAACTTTATTCCATGTAATAACATGTTGCCAAGACACGTTAAAAGAACGAGCTAATTCTGCTTGCAGTCTACCTTTCTTAAGTGTATTTACAGCGGCTTTTCTAGAATCACTTCAATATTTTTTTACATTTCGGCATTCATGATCCTTAAAATTAATCACAGTAAGACAATATAAACACTAATCGAAGCTATAGCGCCACTGACACCTTCAACAATTAAATGCAAACTAATTGTCAAAATACTTTTGAGCTAAGGAGGAGTCATATTTCTTCGGTGGCGCCGAATGTAAACAAACAAATTGAAACTTGATACATTTGAATAAGTGCAGTCATAGTGTTCTCAATTATAGGGAATATATTTTATTTTACATTTTTATATTAAATAAAATAAGAGAGAATATAAGGTTGTCAAAATACTTTTGAGCGCTACTGTATAAGCGTGAATGGGTTTTTGATGTCAGAAACTGATGTCAAACATTTAACTTTTGATATGACAGCTAAACATCACGTTTTTAGCGGTTTATTCCGTGAAAAACTTGACACCCCCCCACCCCCCACCCTCCACCACTGTATAGTATAGAAAGGTGGAAATTAACCAGATTGGGATTTACTTACACGTATTTACAGTATTAATAATTTAAATTTAAATGTTATTTAGGGAGATTATTTCCTGAGCGGAAAAAACCTAAATTAAACGAGTAAAAGGAAAAAAAATATTTGTCAAAATCTCAATTAGTATAAATTTCAATCGTAAAAGGTATTAACACAATATATAAATAAATGTTTATCACACACAATGAATAAATATTAAATCTAGAGAAGAATGTATTTCTACATTTTAATGTAGACATTATATTTTAAACAGCACTTAGATGTATTTTTTTAATATTATAAATTACATCTTAGGTATGAAAAAGCAGTGTTATATGGATGAATAAAATTTAAACATTGGCTCATTGATGTAATTGCAGCAATCGAAGACATTATTTCATACTGTAACATGTTATTTCATTGATGAAGTTTCATTTTAATATTTCTAAAAAAAAAAAAAAAAATCATATCTATAAAAACAAAATAATCTTGTTTAAGATGGGAGATAACCTTAAAACTTTTTAAAAAGTAGTTTTTTTTGTCTATCATTAAAGAATGACATGTTACAAAACTTCAAAAAGAAAAATTATGACGATACTACAATTAGAACAGGTTTTGTGATAAAATATCTGGAGCGATACTTAACCAAATTGAGGTAAACTTGTACTTTAAAGTCATTTTTCTCAAAGCAGATATTTTTGTCATTGCGCGCATCATATTTACAAAACTAAGTAATTTGAAACTTAATATTTTTTATTACACTGTATTTTATATAGTTTTATAACTTCTACATACACTGGCCTCCGACAGTTAACGTACAGGGACTGGATGCTTTCGATTGCACACGTTTTGTCGAATATCTACCAACATTATTGGCGAATTGCTCTTGAACTTCTAGGATGTAAAGAACATGTTTTATTTTATATTTCTCGGTGAAGATTTATCGGGGGGGGGGTACAATTAGGGGGCTAATAATAAATTTAATAATAAAATAATATTTGCGATCACCTGTGTAACAGAAAAGGCTGGAAATGGTTTGTCACTGTGGTAAATGACTATTTGGGTCCTGTTCAACGTTTGTATGCATTTGTGTAAGCATAGCACTAATATTCGTGAGATGTTAACGTTTTTGTGAAAAATTCAAAAGTTTTTTGTTTATAGCATACAGAGTTTTCAACCAAATTTAACACAACTTTCCAAAAACCTGACAAAGAACAGTAGCAACTGTATACTGCAATTAAAACATGAATATATTGAATATTTGATGAGATATGGGCATTTGTATGAAATAATTTTTAACTGCGCATGCGTGGAAGATCCTAAAATTTTTATTATATAATTTGGTAGTCAGCTGTTTAGGGCAACTTATATAAAAAGTCCAGTCAAATATCGCGAAAATTCACAAAGATAGGCTCGATATAGTGAGTTGCTTCCTAAAAATAGCTTTATTATAAGGGATTTCCCACAACTTTTCAATCAGCTCATCAATATCCTTCTAAGTTTTCACAACATTTGACTGGACTTTTTAAAGAAGTTGCCCCAAAATACTGACTACCAAATTATGAAATAAAAATTTTAAAATCTTCCGCGCATGCGCAGTTAAAAATTATCTCATAAAAATACCCATCTCTTATAAAATATTCAATATATTCATGTTTTAATCGCAGTATACTGGTGCTACTATTCTTTGGTAAGTTTTCGGAAAGTTGTCTTAAATTTGGTTGAAAACTCTGTATGCCATAAACAAAAAACATTTGAATTTTTCACAAAAACGTTAACCTCTTCACGAATATGAGTGCTATGCTTACAAAAATGCATACAAACGTTGAACAGGACCGAAATAGTCATTTACCGCAGTGACAAACCATTTCCAGCCTTTTCTGTTACATAGGTGATCGCAAATATTATTTTATTATTAAATTTATTATTAGCCTCCTAATTGTACCCCCCCGATAAATCTTCACCGAGAAATATAAAATTAAACATGTTCTTTACATCCTAGAAGTTCAAGAACAATTCGCCAATAATGTTGGTAGATATTCGACAAAACGTGCGCAATCGAAAGCATCCAGTCCCTGTATCTTAACTTTTGGAGGCCAGTGCATTTTAAAGTAAGTACCTGTAATATATATATATATATTTTAATTTTTATTGAAATTTTATCCTAAATTTTGTATCTTATTCTTTAATTATCTGATAAAATAATTTCATCTGTAAATTTGATTATTAAGTTAGGTTGAAGTTAAAGTACAATATTTCACGAATATATACATGTAATATTAACTAAATATGTCGAATGTATTTTTAATAATCCTGCGCGCAACACATATATATCAAATCACCTTTTTGAAAATCCTTAATTAGTCTGTCTTAATTAAACTAATTTCTAATTATTTTTCATTAAAAGTATTTAAAGGAATACATAACAAAAAATTGTACAATTTACACACAAAAATGATTGGTTAATTTGAAGAAATACTTACAGCTGCAAGAATTTTTTAATATTGTGTTTAGTCCAGTAGAAATAGCATTTTGCCTTGCAAAAATTCGGGTAATTCTAATTTTCGGGTATTGTGTATAGGTTGACCCTCTTAGGAAAAAACCAAGTTTTCGACCTTCTAGACCTTGTGCGTTTTTTACTATATCGAAAAAACCAAAATTTTTCGGCCCTTTTTTCGATTTTTCTTGATTAACTCGATTCCAGTGTATTTCACAGAAAAAATTATAATTACAATTTTGTAGAGGATACAATTTTCTACAAGATTCACTATTCATGTTTCGGAATTGATCAAATAGGAGGCGAGATACGGAGCCGGGAAAATGGGGTACAATTTGCAAAAAGTGGGAAAAACACCAAATGACGTTAGTTTTTCCTTCATAACCCATTTTTATTTTTTATTTTTCCATTTTAGAGATAAAAGTGTCAATAAACTTTGTAAAGTATGAAATATCCTACAAGTTTCATTCATTAGAACATTAATTACCTCTAAAAGACTTAAAATCAGAACAACACGATTTGTGGATAAAACAGAAAAATACCGCCCGACAAGTGGCAAGTCACTAATTTAAAAACGATCTTTAATTTTTGATACTGAATAAACGAAGCAATTAATTTATTATAGTATGTATAATAAAAAGGATTGGAGAATAGTTGAGAGGGGGGGGGGGCGGATTGAAGTTAAACAATAAACGTATTCGGTAGATATAGGCGCCGCCTAGAGTGGGCTAAGAATCGGAAGTCGAAAGTAAAATTAAGTGCTAAGAATAATATAAAAAAATACTGAAAAGATAAATAAAACATAATTTAGAAATTTTAAAAGGGAAAAGGATTATACAGGGCCGAAACTAGAGGGGGGGGGGGCATATGCTTCATGCGCCATAATGGAAGGCAAATGGAAGGCGCAAAATGAAGATTTGGTTTGTCGTATTTGTATTAATTTATCACGCAAGTTTTTGTTAGTTAGTCAAAGTTTACATTAATGGTAAATCTATCTCACATTCAGAATATTATTCCCAACATAAAGCGGGCCAACAATTATGTTTATACATATTAAAACGGAAACCTGTATAAAGCGGAATTATTTTCAGGAGTTTTTGAATTCAACTTTAAATTTTAAAATAAAGCAATAGATATTATAAACTTATAAAATTCTATATGTAAATTCAGTTTGCGCAGGAGGGGGAGAGTTTGTGTGTGTGGGGGAGGGGAGGGGGGGTTGAATCCATGTTTGCCCTAGAATGAAAAAAAAAAAGCTAGTTTCGGCCTAGATGTATCGAATAAGAATAACTGTTAAAAATGAGTTCGGAAAGCTCAAAATGCATGATTCTATACATTAAAAGTAATTACGGAAGAAATATTGACAATTAATCAAGCATATTAATATTATTATCGAAATTTCCCGCGTATAAGCCACGGCTCAGATAACTAATTTTTCTACCACAATTTTTGTTTTAATACATTGTAACTTATTTCTGCCTAGCATTTATTTGACTTCATTTTCTGAATACAATTTCTCGTTTGAAACAGACTTAACATAGCCGCGGCTTATACGCAGGAAATTACTGTAAAAGACACTTTTCTCAGAGAGACCTTATGTCGGGAAAGAAAAATAAAGCACTGTGTTCGTCATTTTTTTAAAATTAATAATTTTTGTAGTTTTTACATGTAACTTACTAATTACTGAATTTAATTAATAGTAATATTTTACATTTTTTGTAAAGGATAAATTTCTCTACAACATGCACTATTTAGGTTCGTAAATTGACCAAATAGTAGACGCGATACAGAGTCGGGAAAATAGGATAAAATTTGCAAAAATTACAAAAATCCACAAATGACGGTATTTTTTGCTTTATAACTCACCTTTAGTGCATTTGAGAATCAAAACAGTCATAAACAACTTTTTAGAGCATGAAGTAGACCATAGTTTCATTTATTAGGTAATTATTTTTTGTAATAGGCTTTGAAAATCACAGCAACAAGATTTTGTTTAAAAACAGGAAAATACTGCCTGGCAATTTAGTAATTTTAAAAAATACCTTTAATTTTTTATATTGAAAACACAAATTAATTAATTGTATTATGTACAAGGTACTAATCAACAAATATATAGTAAGTACTATAGTCACTTTATATATGTATCCTTTTTCTGCTGCTTAGCCCTGGTAGTGATGCCATCGTCTCAGGCTCCTCACCGCCGGTCTCTGAACTGGACTAATTAAAAAAAAAATTGGTAGAAAACAGAGTTATCTGAGACGTAGTTTATACGCGGGAAATTACGGTAATAATATTCTTATACTTGATTAATTGTGAATATTTCTTCCGCTATTATTTTTAAAGTATAGAATCATGATTTTGGGCTTTCCGAACTAGTTTTTAAGAGTTATTCTTATTCAATACTTCTAGGCCGAAACTAGCTTTTTTTTTCATTCTAGGGCAAACATGGATTTCTCCCCCCCCCCCACCCCCCACCCCACCACACACACACTCTCCCCCTCCTGCGCAAAGTGAATTTACAAACAGAATTTTATAAGTTTATAATATCTTTTGCATTATTTTAAAATTTAAAGTTGAATTTAAAATAATCCCGAAAATACTTCCGCTTTATACAGGTTTCCGTCTTAGTATGCATAAGCATAATAGTTGGTCCTCTTTATGTTGGGAATAATATTCTGAATGTGAGATAGATTTACCGTTAATGTAAACTTTAACTAACTAACAAAAACTTGTGCGACAAATTAATACAAATACGACAAACCAAATCTTCATTTTGCGCTCTCTTTGCCTTCTATTATGGCGCATGAAGCATATGCCCCCCCCCCCCCCTCTAGTTTCGGCCCTGCATAATCCTTTTTCCTTTTAAAATTTCTAAATTATGTTTTATTTATCTTTGCAGTATTTTTTTATATTATTCTTAGCACTTAATTTTACTTTCGACTTCCGATTCTTAGCCCACTCTAGGCGGCTCCTATATCTACCGAATACGTTTTTTGATTAACTTCACGTCCCCCCCCCTCCCAACTATTCTCCAATTACTTTTTATTGTACATACTACAATAAATTAATTGCTTCGTTTATTCAGTATCAAAAATTAAAGATCGTTTTTAAATTAGTGACTTGCCACTTGTCGGGCGGTATTTTTCTGTTTTAACCACAAATCGTGTTGTTCTGATTTTAAGTCTGTTAGAGGTAATTAATGTTCTAATGAATGAAACTTGTAGGATATTTCATACTTTATAAAGTTTATTATGACACTTTTATCTCTAAAATGGAAAAATAAAAAATAAAAATGGGTTATGAAGGAAAAACTAACGTCATTTGGTGTTTTTCCCACTTTTTGCAAATTGTACCCCATTCTCCCGGCTCCGTATCTCGCCTCCTATTTGATTAATTCCCAAACATGAATAGTGAATCTTGTAGAGAATTTTGTCCTCTACAAAATTGTAATTATTATTTTTTCTGTTAAATGCACTGGAATCGAGTTAATCAAGAAAAATCGAAAAAAGTGCCTAAAAATTTTGGTTTTTTCGATATAGTAAAAAACGCACAAGGTCTAGAAGGTCGAAAACTTGTTTTTTTCATTAGAGGGTCAACCTATAAACAATACCCGAAAATCAGAGTTACCCAAATTTTTGCAATGTAAGGCCCTTTTTTGAGCTATTTCTACTGGACTAGTTAAAATCAAGCAATATCTAGCTGCTGAAGGCGATCTCTCCCCTTAGGAAATTAAATATTTGAATCAAAGCCCTTAAGGAAATAAAGAACACAAAAATCTAAAGTAAACAAATAAATAAAATAGAATTTTTACTCTTTTTAGTTTCAAAAAATTGCTAGAGATTTTAGAATGAAATTACGCAAACTGCATGTAAATACAACTCCCGTGAAAAGATATAAAAATGATTTTTATGTTGTATTGTCTGTCGTTACTGTGCTTTCTTCGAGGATTCAAATGCATATATCATAGAATGTACTTTTTTAATGTCATATTTAAATTGATATGGTTAAATTTCTATAAAAGATGAAGTTATGAAAGTTTGCACGATATTTTTCTATTTTACAGTGTAGTCGTAAAGAAACTTTGCCGATATGTGAATCCCTAGCCGGCCGCTTCAGTAAAAGTGATTTTTTTTAAATTTTTGAATAGCAACACCCACTTTTTTCCATCCCAAAATGATTAGTGCAATGAAAAATCATAAATGTTATTAAAACGGTATATGTAGCACGAAAAATCATTGCAGCGTAGAACAGATGCAAAGAACAGAATTGTAAACAACCAATAGCAACAGAAACGAAAGGAAAAGAAAAAGTTTTACGCATATTACAATTTTTTCACACTGCGTTTTAAAGGTTATCTACAAACGATGATTTGCGTATGGTCTTCTATGGTTGATGCGTGTGCGTCTCTTCTCGGTTGCTATCGGTTGTTTACAATGCTGTTCTTTGCATTTGTCATACGCTGCCCTTTTTCGTGGTTTATCTACCTTTACAAGGCCATTTATGGTCTTTAAATTCGATGACCATTTTGGGGTGAGCAAAAGTGGGTGTTGCTATTCAAAACATTTTTCGCTGTAACCCTAACTGCTCAGTCTTTATTGTTCTTGTTCATCACAATACCGAGCGCATACCTTCAAATAACTATATCACACATCTCATTTCGGTTGATCGAACGAAGCGGCCACTAGGAATTCATATATGGCTAAAGTTTCTGCATGAATATCCTGTATATTCTTTTAGTTATCTTCCGAATTTTTTGTTTTGAGAAAATTTCGGAAATTTGATTATTGTAATAAAAACTATGCGTAAAAAAAAAAAAAACTTTTATTATTTTAACTTTTATTTTAAAAAACAATTATTATTATTATTTTTTAAATAAACATTTTTATAAATCCAGAAGACAAAATTTATTCTTTTCTGTACACAAAAATGAAAAAAATACATAGAAAAAGTTATTCTTTTAGAAGCTATATCAACTTTTAAACATGGCTAAAACAAATTAGTAAAAAAATATATATGAAAAGAAAAAAAGGTAGTACAAATTATTTAGAAATATAAAAATAAGTAAAATTTTGTTACCTGGACCAACTATGCTGGTGTGTAACGCCAGTTAAATTAAAATCATTTGTGCACGTTTTCGAAAAAGAAAATTGACGATTTACGAAATCACCATCAAATTAGACAAACTTAAAAAAATAAATGCCATTAAAATAGAAAGAATCAGATCATTTGGAAGGTTAGAAGAAAAAGAAAATGATTCGTAGTTTCCACCGCAATACCCTTCTGACTGGTGAACACTCCTGCGGTTCTGAAACAAACAAACGTTTAAAAAAATTTAATTGAAGGTAGAAATCCAGGAAATCCTTCATTTTCACAATACAGTCGAACCCCGTTAAGACGCCCAGCACACAGTTAATACGCGGATTTTCCAGTCAATTAACCATCACCCATAAGACTAATACAAAAGTATCACGTTTAATACTCGTAGGCGATTAATCCCGCTTAATTTGTGATATTGTTTCAGTCCCTTTAGCAGTGATGAGTGCACTCCAACTCAAATGACTGCTTGCTAACCACTAAATTTTAATGGTATTTCTCGCCTTATTTAATGACAGAATATTTCTGAGATTTAATAAAGCAAAGAACACTATTAAAATTTTGTGGTGAAAATCAGCCATTTGGGTCGGAGTGCTCTCATCCCTGCTTGAGGCAAAATATCTCGCTTAATAAACGAAATCATAGACCAAGATGTGGATTTCTCCACGATTTAGCGGGATTTTTTTAATTTATTTAAATATCTACTATTATTTCTGAATAATAATATTCGTCTTATTAAATTATTGATTAATTAAAGCAAATTCTATTAATCGGGAATAGTGCGAGATATATAAATAAAAAATCCCGTTAAATTGGCAACACTGGTACTCTTCTTTGATAATGCGTACTAAAGTTCCTTGTCTTTTGTTTTTTATTGAAATAGAGAGAAAATAAATTAATTTTCACCACTTTTTGTTACTTATTTTTGCGTCTTTGCGCGGTGTATGTTGTCGATTCTTGTTTTTTCCTTTCATTTGTGAAATAATGTGATATTATATATATACTTTTAATCGCATTTCAAGATAAAGCTAAAAGTTCTCTCATTTTTCAATTCTATTTCTTCGTATTTTCATCTGATGCCTGTTTTGTTTCCGATTGCAACTTATTTATCTACAAGAAAGTAATATTTGAATCAATTTTTATTTTTAGTTATTATTCCAGTAGGTCCAGTAACTCAAATAAGGGGTCAAATTTTAATACAGTTAATTTTTAATCTAAATATGAGTAAAAGACACAATTTTTCAGGGTAAACATATAAATGAAACCTCTAAAGTTCTTTTGGACGATTAGATGTATGAATAAGCTCAGTTCTTGCAACATTATGCAAATTACGTTTAATACGCTATCCCGCTTAATACGCGACTTTTGCATATTCCTTCGAAACGCGTCTTAACCGGGTTCGACTGTAATCGGGCAATGGAGGAAATAAGCATTTAATCTGTAGCTTATTATTTCTTCCTCAGAAATGAACCGCTTTTTACTAATAATTTCGTAATATTGCCCTTGAAAACGAGTTACGAATCATTATTTCCAATTTTATTCATAATTTTTCTCTCATTTTCAGTTCATTTTTTAGTTTTTCTTTTTGAATTAATAAATTTTCAATTTTAAGATCATACATTTCGTGCAAAAGATTTGTTGACGCTGAAAATGATTCATTATTTCAGATCTTTTTCCATTGGTAAAATTATTTTAGTTACAAATAGTTTTAGAAAATATTTCAAATATTTATGATTTCCTACATATATTTCTTTATTTACTTGTTCTTTTTATGAATTCGCCCTTCTGTTGTTTTTCCTTTCGCCAATTTTGAATGTTTTAATTTTTAATACTTCATATATTGGTGATTAGCATATAGGTTAATTAAAAAATTATTAATGATTAGTTAAATTAATAATAATTGATCCAGATTTATTATGTATAATGTCAGTGTAATGTATTGATACTCAATTTATTAATTTTTATTAAAAAAAAATGATGAATTGTAATATTTTATAATGGTTTTATATATATATATAACCATTAAAAACAATTACAAATTGCCATAAAGAAACATAGTAATAAATAGAATTAAAGGAATATAATGGAAATTTGTAGACCCTAGGCAGAATCCTCAGGCACTAAATTAGGTACTACAAATAAAGTGTGTAGTTTCATTTTCGTATTAGCCATAAAAAAGCTAAATAATACGAATTTAGAGATAACACATAATAAAACCCGAAAAAATTGGAAAAACAATTACATTTGTGAAAAAAAATTCTAGAAATTTTCCTTCTGTGAAATAAATAAATAAATAAATAAATAGAAAACAGGAATTCTGCTTTTTCAAAATTTAGTGTCGTCCTAATGCAATTTACTCAATTTATCTGTTTCTAGAGGTCGTACGTTCTTTGGTTTAAATTTGGTTAAAAGTCCTGATGTAGGAGAACCCATTGGAGCCTTATACCCCATAACGCTCAAGGACCGTTTTCCTACAAAATTTCTGTATTTTTGCAGTCTGTCAAAAGAGTTTTCACAGTTTGTACCCCGGAGCAGTTAAACAACGAAATAAATAAAATAGATGACATCGCAAGAAACAATGGCTATAAAGAAAGCACAATGGATAAATTTATTAAGACAATGAGAAATAAAAAGAAAAGTAATTTCAATGCATAAAATTTCAGAGTATCCCCTTTGCAATATTTTCCTGGTTTCTTCGAAAGATTGAAATATAAACTCAATAAATACAATATCTCCAGAGTTGGAAAACCTTCAGTAAAATTAAAAAACATAGTACGTAAGAAAATCGACCCAATAGAACCAAATCATTTATCAGGGGTATATAAAATACCTTTCACCAAAGAAGATGGAACACTGCAATTTTATATAGGAATGACAAACAGAAAACTTAAAACTAGGATCAAAGAACGCATAGTAGACATCAAATACAACAAGAAAACTGCAGCGTTAGCAAGACTGTATAATAAAGAGCCTGCATAGATTAATTTATCCATCAAGATTTTACTTGCCATTCATTATCCTGGAACCAATACAAATCTTCCTATGCAGTGAGAATATATGCAATGATTCAGCATCCATGGAGCTCCCTAAAATTTGGAAAGAGATGCTATACAGAAAAATAAAACAATATGTACTAAATAGTTCACGTTCACAAATATCCATTTTTAATATTGCAGTTAATTTCATTATGCTTGAGTTCGCGTGATTTTTGTTTACCAGTTTTCAATTAAAAAATTTTTTGCGAAATTTTTTTATCATATTTATTATTGAGAATGTCGCCGTCGGAGCAATGAAACATGTCTAATACGAATAAATAAAGTTATTTTTTGCCTTGTTAAAAGTATTTATCCCTTTAAGTAAATAATTAGTTTAGTGTGATGTATTCAAGTGATTTTTCATATAGTTTTATATCATATTTATTAGTCTGAAACATAGTACATGTTGTATAATATGTATATTTGTACACTGTAAATGATTACCGAAAATTTTCATCTTACAGCAGATATGTTTATAAAAACCAAAATAACTTCGTAGACACCCATCACCTGTTCTGGAACCATTTTTCTTATCTTTTGATATCGCTTGCAGAAGACAGTAAAGTGTTGCAAAAACTGGTATAAAGCATAATACAAAGCAGAGACTTTCTTGAAAACGCCATAAAAAAGAGAAATAACACATATAAAGTGGTCTTTCTCACATAAGGTGAAAATAACACGTACTACCACTTTACTTGCATACTCTTTATCTTAAAGTGGTAGCACGCCTTTTTTAAGCCAGATGAAGAACGACCACGTTTTTTCGAAATGTAGTGGCCATTTCACATATTTCGTATGTTTTTAAGAAGTTTTTTTTTTTCATTTTTTTTGTATATTTTAGGGAAGAAGCAATCAGAAAACAATAGAAAAACAAAATGACAGAAAACAATAGGGTTTCTGGGGTTTCCAAAAATGTTTCTGAAAAAAAAGGACACCTTTGTTGCCCTTAAACTTCAGAAAAGGCGCATTTATTAATTTCAGAAATAGTCTGATATGTGAGGTTTCATATTTGTTGATCTAATAAATTTTCATGAAGATAAAAGTACGGTTTTCACAATTGTGGATGATAACTACGAGGTTGCACTAAATGCTCGCAAGTATTTCTTCTGCTCAGGAAACGTTTTTGCAATTTTTACAATGTAGTATTTCTATAACAAAAGCATACACGTGACTTTGAAAGCTGTTCTATTTAGGAAGATAGTTAAATATTTATTTACCCTTCTTGAATGATAATGTATATTTTATAAACATATCTTTAAAAAAATTATGGATATTCCTCTTCGCATTTTAATGACAATCAAAACAGAATTACAAAATAATAATACGAAAGGCAGTGCAGTTTTCCATTGTAGGAATTATGATAAAATTTTGTTTTGAAAATCATCTATTTTTTCCATCCTTTATTTCTTATTCTATCATTCGTTTAATCCAACATATGTTTTAGATTTTACTTGACTTTTAACCTCCTAAGTTGAACAGACTTATATATATATATATATATATATATATATATATATATATTACAAAATTTAAATTTTTGCGCCAAGTTTAAAGTATTTTATGTAAATTTTCCTTTTTCAGTAATAGTCCGTATATTATACTGGCTTATTAAATTAAAACCCTAGTCTATTAATCTCTAAGATCTTAATTCATATTTATTCCAAATTGCGTAAATCTAAAAATGGCTCGATTATTTATATTTCTTTAATAAAACTTTTATTATTTAAATTCCTATTAAATTCCGCTATTAAATCCCGGTATATCATATTCCCCTTAAATCTTTATTTAACTGCTAAAATATTATTCTGTCTTAAAGAAAAAACCTACTTATTTCAATTTATTCTTTTATTTAAAATATCCAGGTGTAATTAAAATATTTCAAAGATTAAAACTTCGCAGGCATAAATTCATTTCTTTTATCGTCTGAAGAGGGAAAAAAGGGTTATTTTTGCATAATCTCGACTACAGATTTTAACATTTGTTTATGCTTTAGATAGCTGGTGCGAGGATATAAGAATTTTCTAGAACAATCTTTTCAGCAGAGTATAAATACGGATGGCGGGAACCAGAGAGAAGCATATTGCATATGGTATATGGGCTGTGAGCTTAGAAGCTTTTTAGTTTTTAGCATGTAGAGGTGAACGTAGTGGATTGCAGTCGTAGCAGACTGGATATTCAATGTGATTGCTCGATGGAGGTAGTAAAATGGTGGATGAATACTGTTTATTATGGGTGTAGAATGAGGAAGAAACGGTATCGTACTGGGTGATAGATGTTAGATGTTAACGGATTAAAGAATAGAACGCAGTCAAGAGATGGAGTGTTTTTAAAACTAATTGTGAGATGAGAATAGACTTTATTCTTTTTACCATGGAAGGAGTGAGCATCTTCCCTAGAGTCAATCGTGAGTGTGGAAATAAAGTGAATAATGTTCCAAGCGACTGCCTTGTGTTAATTCTTCATTTTTCTTTAGTATTTTAAAACCAATCGGCTGCAACCTGTGCTGTTTAGGAATGGAAACCCTCATTTTTTTTTTTCGACAATACCAACTACTTGCCGTCAAAATGTCACACATATATATATAATTCAAAACGTATAATAAAGGAAAAAAGTCTCAGAATTCAAAGAAGTTTTTATTTACATTCTACAATATGTAAGTAAACATATTTTACGCAAAGCATCTCAGAATTCAAGGGAAATTCTGCTTCGTTACATTTTAAATTATTATCGTTATGTTTATTTACATTCCGAACATGAAGAAAACACACTTTGAAAAACACTATTTTGGAAACTAAAGGAAAATTTGTTTGTATAGATTTTAAAGCTTTTCAACTTTGCTTTGTTAAGATATAAATTATGTTTTCAGAATTTTTAATTTTTCTCTATATTTGAAATAAAATTTAAAATTAGAGGATAAATATTTAGGATATTACGTTTCTAAAAGGAGAGAAATAAACAGAATGCTAATAGGCAGCAGCCAATTTAATCTGTACTGTCAGTAATGGCTTAATGAAGGTCTTTCTAAGAGAAATAGACAGAAATTCTCGTTAGGTGATGGGAAATGTTTATAAACGCATACAGCAACTCCGAGAGATCTAATCTACAAACGTAAATTACTCATGTTCGTCGAAAGAAAGCTCACTAACCTCTGAGAAGGGATTATACCTTGAAGAATATTTTATGTGCTTATTTATGAATGAGTGTAAATCTGTAAAGCTATATCATACTTTTTTCTGCTCATAGGATTTAAATATACATATTAAATATATATATATAACCATTAAATAAACGTTACCAACCACCAACAAAAGCAGTGAGAGCATGAATAAAATGATATTAACAAATTGAAAAAAATACAGTTCCCCCAACCCACTTAACATTGATTCTTAAAACGTAGTAAAAAACAGCAGAAAATGAATAACAAAAATGAATAATGGAAATTTCTAGAACTTAGACAGAAGCTTCAGGTCCCAAATGCCTAAAGTTCCACAAATAAAATATGTGGTTTCATCTTCATATTAGTCATAAATTAGCTAAAGAATATGAATTTGAGACTACAACACACATAAAACAGAGAAATAAACCCTTGAACACCAATTAAGTTCAAAATAAAACAAGATTAAAAAGATAGAGGAAAAATAAAAACAAATTACCAAATTCAATTCCTACTATCTTAGCATGAGGCATAATTTATATGTATATATATATATATATAACATTATATTTACAGAACGTCGGTATACCACAAGGTGGATCAGACTTATATCACTATGAACGAACTTTTACTAATAGTAATCTACTTTTATATCGTTATATTGATGACATAATTTTAATTGACACTGATCAAACTAATATTTCTCAATTTCCAGTAGATTATCCTACTAATTTAGAATTAACGGAAAACCTCCTATCTAACAATACAATTAACTTTATAGATCTTAAAATTACAATAAAAGAAAACAAAACAATAACTGATCTATATGATAAACGTAAAGAATTTAAATTCAAAGTTAATATATTTACTAATTTTAAATCTTGTCTTCATAATTCTGTATATCGTAACATAACCCTTAATCACTTATATAGAATAAAGCGTTAATGTTCTTCTCATCAAATTAACAATAATATTAAAAAACTAATTTATAATGCATTAAATCAAGGTTTTCCAAAAAAAAATTCATATATTCTTTAATATATAATTAGTACTTAAATGATTTTAAAAAACAAATTAAGGAACAGATGTCATAAGTTCCCGGGCCGCCATCTTGGAATTTTTCTTGGCGTGAAAACCCCTTTTCCGCCAAGTAGTAAATGTCGCCAAGCACCGGTTTATACGCATGTTTGGCTTAGCGAAAATAAAATGTAAATAATAAACAAAATTCTCTAAAGTGACAATCAGTAATCGTTGTATGAGCGCTCCGCGCACATTAACCGGAAAAAAAATCACTGCATTCAGCAGTTCTCGCAGTGTAGCATTCTCAAAATTCAGCAGTTCTTGCTTTCTAGCAATCTCAAAATGTAAAAAACTCTTAAAGCAGCAAAATATACATAAAAAACGAAACTCGCTAAAGTGGCAATCATTAATCGTTGTATGAGCGCTTCGCGCACATTAACCGAAAAAAACATCACTGGATTCAGCATTTCTCGCGGTGTAGCATTCTCAAAATTCAGAAGTTCTCGCTTTGTGAAAAATCTCAAAATGTAAAAAACTCTTAAAGCAGCAAAATATACATAAAATTATCAACATACCTTAACAGACATCTACTTTCGCGAAAACTCCAGCACGAAATACCTCTCATAAAATCACCGTCATTTTCCAAAATAGGCTTATGAATACGCATTGACACGCTATAAACAAACCTCCTTTTCTTGTCAAAATTTCCTCATATTTCTTAATTACTTCAGCAAGAGCATTTAAACGGACTACAGGAAACATAGTCAATTAAATACATCCAATAAATTTAAGATAAAAATAAAAAGACAACACAACACGATATCAAAATACATACACAAAATTCTAATCTAAAATGAGCATCTCAGGGGTTGCCAGAACACGACACGTCACAACACACACGTCACACGGGGTTCCACATATCGAGTTTGCCATATCCATAAACACTGCCAAAACGCCAACAAAAAATCGCCAAACAATTCAAAACAACGGCTGAGGGAACATAAAGCATCTAAGCCCAAATTAACACATGCGTACAAAAAATTACGAAAAAATTAAAAATTGTAAAATAATAATAAAAAAATTATTATAGGACGGTTGGGTGGGTAGATGTTAGAGTACGGAGGAAGAGGCGTTGTCTGAATAATAAATACGCAACGGTTAATTAATTAATAATAATAATAATGGGGCATTTGATTTATAACTACGTTGCTAATACACATAATGGATGCTGATTCGATACTTTTATATGTATAATGGTGTAGTTATATTTATATATTTATCAATTCATATTAAATTTATTCATATTCACTAATATTTAATAATGTTAACGATTAACTTGTATTTAAATTTTACCCTACTCAGGACAATATCATATTAATTTCTAATACAAAGTATACTATTTTAAATGAGAATCAAGTGCATGTTTTAATAATTTTATTATTTGTTCTGCCCTCTCCCCTTAAATTATGTGTATTTAATTTTTAAGATATTTTGTAGACACAAAGTTTAATTTTTATTAATAATTCCTTAGCATCTTAATTTTAATATATTTATATATAGATAGATAATTATAAATTAATTTAAGTGATGATGCAATGTTGTCACTGGAATTTAAATTGTGATATGTTATAGCAAGGAACAAATATTTATGTGAAACATTAATAATCAGCAATTTCACCATTTTACATATAATTTTTATTTAATATATCAATTACTCATTTTTTCTAATGCAATTGTATATATTTATTAGCATATCTTTAATTATTATTTATCATATATCTGTCTCTAAACAGTATTTGCTTTAAAACTTAATCCATTAATAGTTATAAATAGTTTTTATGATAAATTAGTTTTTATTTACTAATAAGTCAATAGATGGCAGCACCTCACAGTTTCATTTGAATATATGGAGCAGTTCAATTCTAAATTATTTATAGAGGGCGCTGGTTACATATAATGGGAAAGTGCTTGGCTATGCTGTATATTGTTTTACCTTGGTCCATCATCATATAAAAAACTCTTTTGACAACATGTTCTGGTTATCCCCAATGATTGTTTTATGTTATGTCTCATTTAAGACAGTATGGATTTCAATTTAGTAATTTTTCCTTCCTCTATCCTTTTTAATCTTGTTTTATTTTAAACTTAATTGATGTTCATTGGTTTTGTGATATCGTACCTTCGCCACAAATTTTCGACGGAGGGGGGGGAACAGGCATTTCTGTGGAGGACAATAGTCTTTTGTGTAAAGGCATGCAGGGGAAATAGCAGGCATACTTCTGCCTGTGGGATCTGCTCAACAGGGTATTTCCACTTTTCCAAGAAATAGGGAGGACTGGACAATGTGTGGCAACTCGTCCCCAAAGAAAAAGAAAGAAAAGGCTCAGGCAAGAACTGGTGAGGAGGCTGAACAGTAGACTGGGGATACTGATGAAGTCAGGTGGTTTTTTACCAACGGAAGAGATGCGAGTAAAAATCGTTTACTCGGGTTGGCTATGAGAAGTATAGAACTGTTAATAAAAAGTGAGAGTGTCTACCTATGAATGGTAAAGTTTGTTATTACATTTTTCAAATCTATTTTAGTTGTTCTAATAAAGGACTTTGGTAAGAAATATGTATTATTTTTCAACGATCATCTCACAAGGGCTTAGTGAACCAAAAAGCTCTGGCCCACTACATCACAGCTATAGTATTATAAATGGTGGCAGCTTACGGATTAATTAGGTCTAGCATAAATTAGACTGGACCCACGTGAACTTGATGTGCAGAAGGAAACTGCGTTAGAAACAAGGACAGTCTGTGATGAAATCTTGTGCTTGACGAGAAAGATTTTCAAGTGTATCCGGTGAGGAACTGTGAAATCTGGAGTGTCGAATATGTTAGCTGGTATGTAACAAGGACTAAGGATCCGACGATATAGAAAATTTCTTCAGTAAACGTCCAGTGCAGTGGATAGAAGACTATTCATCGATCGCCCTTAGGAATCCATGGAGACAGCTTGTGTGTAAATTTCTCGGCGGAAATCAAGTTAGATCCGGAGATACGACAGTACCTGAAAGAAAAAAAAAAGCGCAGGAAAGCCTTGGGGCAGTGTAGAGAAATGTCTACATTTGAAGGTAAGCCCTTTTATGAAATTTTCCAGAGAGATCTGTTAGGATTTAATATTGTATATGTCTGTTCTTGGCAATTTGTATATGTTTAATAGATAAAAAGTCTAGGGTAGCTATTAATTTGGGATCGAAATTTTTAGTTAGAATTTTTATATTAAACGGGTTTCTTAAGGTCTGTACGGTAATTCATTTGGTTTTGAAAATTTAATATTTATGTATTTCATAATTTACTTGGGGATAGTAAATTACGGTTGATTAATAAAAGAATATTAATCATTAAAATTAATCATAGTTGTGGATGTAACTTTTAGTTATAAAGTTGGGGCACATACAGCTTTTGTTTATTACAGCAATAAAGTTACTTGAAATTTTATGGGTATGCTGTAGGAAAAAGCGGGATTAATTGTTTATATATAAATTGTATTTATATGGTACTGTGAGTAACAAAATAATTTTGAGGATTTACTCAGTTTTAAAGGATGTGCATGAAAATTTTCAGTAGGAAAATTGTATTATTGTTTTATGCATTGAAATATATCTAAAGGATTAAATCCTATTCCTTATTGTGTTTTTTTTTTTTTTTTTTTTTTTTTTTTTTTTGGTTTTTGGTGTTTTACAAATTGTATATATTTGTGTATTTTTGTGATTAGTATATTTTGGGGGAAAATCATGGAAGAATTTCTAGGGAAATATACTACTATCTTGCTTTTGCTGGTAGAGGAATTTGAGACCAACGTGTCGGCAACTGATAAGAAAAAAAAAAGAAAAGTGCCCAGCTAAACTGATGGCATTGAGCTCACAGACTATTCACACTAATTGTATATTATACTCTTATTTTAAAGAATAATGCCACTCAAAAAAATAAGTGAAGGGGAATTAGCCCCCGTTTCCCCCTTTATACTTAACCAGTGAACCTCCAAATCTAATCAGGGAAGCTCCTTATCATAATAAACCGGTATACCAAATTTGGAGCAAATCGAATAATCTTGCAAAAAAAAACATTTATCTAAATTAAGGTGGTGGACTAAACCCCTTTATCCTTAACCAATGAATCGCCAAAACGAATCAGGGAAGCTCCTTAACATAATAAACCAGTATACCAACTTCGGAGCAAATCGAATCATTCTTCATGAAAAACCCATTTATCTAAATTAAGAGGGGCGGGCAAACCTCCCTTTTCCCCCTTTACCCTTAACCAATGAACCCCAAAAATAATCAGGGAAGTTCCTTAACTTAATAAACCAGTATACCAAATTCGGAGCAAATCGAATCATTCTGCATGAAAAACGCATTTATCTGAATTAAGGGGGGTGGACTAACCCCGTTTTTTCCCCTTTATCCTTAACCAATGAACTCCCAAAACTAATCAGGGAAGTTCCTTAACATAATAAACCGGTATACCAAATTCGGAGCAAATCGAATGATTCTGCATGAAAAACTCATTTATCTGAATTAAGGGGGTGGACTAACCCCCCTTTTCCCCCTTTATCCTTATCCAATGAACCCCCAAAACTAATCAGGGAAGTTCCTTAACATAATAAACCGGTATACCAAATTCGGAGCAAATTGAATGATTCTGCATGAAAAACCCATTTATCTGAATTAAGGGGTTGGACTAACCCCGTTTTTCCCCCTTTACCCTTAACCAATGAACCCCCAAAACTAATCAGGGAAGTTTCTTAACATAATAAACCGCTATACCAAATTCGGTGCAAATCGAATCATTCTGCATGAAAAACTCATTTATCTGAATTAAGGGGGTGGACTAACCCCCCTTTTCCCCCTTTATCCTTAACCAATGAACCCCCAAAACTAATCAGGGAAGTTCCTTAACATAATAAACCGGTATACCAAATTCGGAGCAAATTGAATGATTCTGCATGAAAAACCCATTTATCTGAATTAAGGGGTTGGACTAACCCCGTTTTTCCCCCTTTACCCTTAACCAATGAACCCCCAAAACTAATCAGGGAAGTTTCTTAACATAATAAACCACTATACCAAATTCGGTGCAAATCGAATGATTCTGCATGAAAAACTCATTTATCTGAATTAAGGGGGTGGACTAACCCCCCTTTTCCCCCTTTACCCTTAACCAATGAACCCCCAAAACTAATCAGGGAAGTTCCTTAACATAATAAACCGGTATACCAAATTCGGAGCAAATTGAATGATTCTGCATGAAAAACCCATTTATCTGAATTAAGGGGTTGGACTAACCCCGTTTTTCCCCCTTTACCCTTAACCAATGAACCCCCAAAACTAATCAGGGAAGTTTCTTAACATAATAAACCGCTATACCAAATTCGGTGCAAATCGAATCATTCTGCATGAAAAACACATTTATCTGAATTAAGGGGGTGGACTAACCCCGTTATTCCCTCTTTATCCTTAACCAATGAACTCCCAAAACTAATCAGGGAAGTTCCTTAACATAATAAACCGGTATACCAAATTCGGAGCAAATCCAATCATTCTGCATGAAAAACCCATTTATCTGAATTAAGGGGGGGGGTGGACTAACCCCGTTTTTCCCCCTTTATCCTTAACCAATGAACTCCCAAAACTAATCAGGGAAGCGCCTTATCACAGTGAACCTAGGAAAAAATTTTGAAGCAAATCGGATGTTTCTATCAAGAGTTATCGCGTTACGTACATACGTACATACATACATACATACATACAGAACGGGCGGGCACATAAGCTCTCAGGCTTTGATAGCCTGTGAGCTAAAAACTATAATTCAGGCTATTTTAGAAGCATCAGATTATAATGAGAGTTTTGCTAAATCGAATTTGGAATGTATTCTTAAAGAGGATGCAGAACGTAAAGAAAACGAAGGACGTGAAAAAACAAGACAATTTGAGTTAGAAAAATTAAGAATTCAAAATTCTTCGGAAACTGTTAGTCTTTCGTCTAGTGATATGAATGTAGGTTCGCATAGTAATCCAAAAATTAATTTGAAAGAATTAGTTCCACGCTTTGATTCTAAATTAATTGACATCACTCTTTTCTTTATGATCTTTGAAAAACAGGCGGAAAAAGCTAAAATTTCGAAAGAGGATATGGTTAGCCAATTAATTCCCTTATTGCCATCAGATATCGCAGAAATTATAGTGAAACAACCAGCAGAATTAGGAGATGATTTTCAACATGTAAAAAAAAGTTTTATTAAATCGTTTTAGATTGGGAACAGGTGCTTTAAACAGAAGTTTGAAAATCATCAAAGGAAACCTGGAGCGTTATGGGTAGACTTGGTATATGAATTAAGGGGTTATTTGGATAATTGGTTGGAATCATTAGAAATAAAGGATTTTGAGTCTTTAAAAGAACTCATGCTCACTGAGCAAGTAAAAAAACGCGTTCTTTTTGAAGTAAACGAAAAATTTATGGATGAATGAGATGAAAATGAAAGAGGCTTCGAAGCTCGCTGATAAATGTGACAAATATGAGAGTATTAGAAGTAGTTTCAGGAAATCAGAAAAAAAATCTTGGGAATAAAAACCTTATTCAGAGATGCAAAGAAGCAATTTAAATCCGAAAATTAAGGGTGAAGTAAAAGCTAAATCGGAGTTAGCGAATAAAACGGAAAATTTTAAAAATGATAAATTTAAACAAGACCAGGCTTTTGAGAGGAAAAGGCAGATTAGGTGTTTTTTTTTTTTTTTTTGTAATCAACCAGGGCACATAAAACCAGATTGTGCGGAATGGTTAAAAAAGAAAAATCAGTTCAATACAGTTAATCATTTAGGTAATTATGTTGATTTAGGGGATTGTTTTAAACCTTATCTAAAAAAAGTTCTAATAAATGGGGCTGAAAGACACTATTTGAGGGATACGGGAGCAGGGATTGATCTATGCGATAGAAATTGGGTTAAAACAGAGGATTTTACTGGAGATATAACTTGGGTACGTCAACCTCTTGATAATGAATGCAAATGTTTACCATTAGCATGGGTGACTATAAAAGGGGATTTTGGTTGCATAACCACTAAGGCGGCGATTAAACCACCAGAGTCGGAGCAAGGTTACTATATCTTAGGTAATAAAACTGCGGAGCTTATTGAGCAAAATAGAGGAAATGGTGTTCCTATAAATATGGTAGTTACCCGTAGTAGGACGGATTCTTTAAAAAAAAGAATGGAGCAACGGGATGCTGAAAATGAAATGTCGTTTATTAAGCATGCAAAGTTAGAAGAGCAACCAGGTAGGGTAGATAAAATTGGGGATTGCTCACAGAACAAAGAAACGCAGGTAGTTCAAATGGATGAGAATAGAGAGGATGAAAGTCAAATCGAAGATCTTATGTTATTACCGAAATTGGAGGTGAAAGATAATGTGGGATTGAATAAAATTACAGCGAAAGATTTCAGCTTAGCTCAGAAACGGTGCTTATCTTTAAAAACATTATGGGAAAAGGCGAATAATGTAGAAGAAAAGGAATTTAAAATAATGGGAAATAAATTAGTAAGAGTTTCACATTCAAATAGTGGGGATGAGAAATTACAATCATGTTTGCCATTAGAATTTAGAGAGAAAATAATGAAAATGTGTCATGAGGAAGTTGCGGGACATTTATGGGCGACTAAAACAAAAGATATGGTAATTAAATGCTATTTTTGACCAAATTGTTACAAGGAAATTGAGGCATTTGTAAGAACTTGCGATCTGTGTCAAAAGGTTGGTAAAAATAGAGATAAAAAGAAAGCTCCCTTGAAGCTCGTGCCAATAATTTCAGAAGTTTTCTCGAGGATAAATATTGATGGTGTAGGCCCTTTGAGTTTAAGCGAGAAAAATAATAGATACTTCATTACTTCAATTTGTGTTGCGTCAAAATATCCAGATGCGATTCCAGTAGAAGATTTAACTTCTCCGTCAGTGATTGAGGGGCTAATACAAATATTTTCTAGGACTGGTTATCCGAAAGAGGTACAATGTGATTTGGGTAGGTCATTTACAAGTGAGTTGGCATCGGAATTTTTTGATAGGTTCGGTATTAAAGTTGTACATAGTTCAGTTTGCCACCCAGAATCGAATAGCGTTGAACGGATGCATGGTAGTTTAAAAAAGGTTATAAAGACATTATGTTCGAAGGCAGGAAAAGATTGGGAAGCAGTCTTGCCAATGGCTTTATTTGCTTTGAGGACTGTAAGTCATGAAAGCACGGGATTTAGCCCTGCTGAGCTTGTACATGGTAAGAATTTACGGATTACACATACTCTTGTATATGAAAATTGGATGGAAAAGGAAACGGTAAATCAGAATGTAGTGGACTATATTTTGAACTTAAGTAATAGATTGAAACATTGTCAAGAATTAGCGTGTAAAAGAATGAAAGAGTGTCAGGAGAAACGAAAACAATGGTATGATAAGAATGCGGTCTATAGAAAATTTAATGGTGGAGATAAAGTGTTAGTTCTGGCTACTTCGAAACCAAATAAAATGGCGGTTAATTGGATAGGACCGGGAACTATTACTAGTGTAATATCTCAAACTAATTATACTATCGATATTCCGGAAAAGAGAAATAAGTCTACTATTTATCATGTTAATTTAATTAAACCATGTTATAGTAGACCTGAATTTGTAAATTTGTTGATTGATGAGGAGTGTGAGGAAATTGAGGATCAAACGGAAATTCCTTATCCCATTGCGGATCCCACTCAATTAGACTTTTGGGAATTAGTAAAAGAAAGTAATTTGGAAAAACGCGTTTCTATAGAGCAAATAGGAGATTTCAGGACAATGATTGAGCGTCATATGAAAGATTTTTCTACGGACCCTGGGAATACCCCGTTAGTTAAAGTGGATATTGTTTTAACGGATGATGTGTCGGTAAGATCAAAACCATATCGTATGTCGCCGAGGCAATTAGAGATTATGCGTGAAGAGATTCGGAGGCTTTTAGATTTGGGTGTGATTGAAGTCGAGCAATCAGATTATGCTTCGCCTATGATTTTGGTTTAGAGTGCGGGTAAAGACGCTCGCCCTTGTGTGGATTATAGGAAATTAAATGCAAAGGCCAGAACTGAATTTTTCCCTTTGCCAAACATTGAAGAGGTCGTTGAGAAAGTGAGTGCAGCGCCTTTTATTACTGTTATGGATCTGACGAAAGGTTATTTTCAGATTCCTCTCACGGAAGAAGCTCAGAGATATGCGGCTTTTGTAACACCATTTGGGACTTTTTTACCTAAAGTCATGGTGTTTGGACTTTTAAATTCAGCATATTATTTTTGTAAATTGATTGCCATAGTTTTATATGGGTTAGAGTCATTTGCGGTTCCATATATCGATGATATAGCTATATTTTCTTTGACCTGGGAACAGCTTTTAAAAAATGTGGAGGCGGTTCTTAAGCGGTTAAAAGAAGCAAATCTAACGGGGAAACCATCCAAATGCCAAGATCACGTAAAATTTCTGGGACACGAAGTTGGGTCAGGAAAAAGGTCTCCTAGTGAAGCTAAATTGCAGGAAATTAAAGATTTTCCAATTCCGACGACGAAAACACAGCTAAGAGCATATCTGGGAATGGTAGGATATTACGCGAGGTACATAAAGAATTATGCTACCATAGCAGTGCCGTTGACAGATGCTTTAAAAGGGAAAATAAAAAAAGAAAAAATCATATGGGACGAGAAGTGTAATAATGCATTTGAAGAATTAAAGTTAAAATTAATGAAAAGTCCTGTGTTATATGCGCCTGATTTTAAGCAGAAATTCATTGTGCAAACAGATGCGAGTTTGTATGGGGCAGGAATTGTTTTATCTCAAATTATTGCAGGTGAAGAGCATCCAATTTTGTATCTTAGCAAAAAATTTTCAGGTGCGGAGCAAAATTATAGCACGATAGAAAGAGAATTAGCGGCTATAGTATATGGATTAAAAAAGTTAAATTATTATTTGGATGGGCAAAAATTTGAAATACAAACGGATCATAATCCATTAGTGTACTTAAAGAAAATGGGTGGTACAAACTCTCGTTTGACACGTTGGGCTCTATTTTTGCAGCCATTAAATTTTGAAATTACACATAAGCCAAGAAAATTACATGGAAATGTAGATGGTCTAAGTAGGAAGATTTAGAATCAGAGTTGGATTTTCTGTTTGGAATTTAGTGTTCAAAATTTTAATACTTGTAATTAGGGCGTTTTATTAAGATATTGTGCTGTATGTAAAATTTTAGTTACCTAGATTGTGTTATAGTGTTTTTTTTCTCGTTTGAGTTAGTATTATATTCAAATATTTTAAATTTAAATTAATTGTTCTAGCATCAAAAATGTAAATTCTTTTTATTCTTTTGATTAATTATGTGTAAAAAAAATTCTGAAAATTTCATATTTTTGGTATGTCCTTTGAAACTGAGAGTGGGTATTCTTGAATTTAAGTAGAACTTTCATAATTGGGTCAAAAGTCTAAATGATATTTTATTGCTGATTTAATGGTGTGCTTGACCTCTCGGGAAATCTATTAAAAGGGCTTATTACGTGAATTCATGCCAAATATTTCCTGTGGAAATCTCTTTTGGGGGGAGGTGTTGTGATATCGCACCTTCGCCACAAATTTTCGACGGGGGAAGCAACAGGCATTTCCGTGGGGGACAATAGTCTTTTGTGCAAAGGCATGCAGGGGAAATAACAGGCATACTTCTGCCCTTGAGATCTGCTCAACAGGGTATTTCCACTTCTCCAAGGACTGGACAATGTGTGGCAACTCGTCCCCAAAGAAAAAGAAAGAAAAGGCTCAGGCAGGAACTGGGGAGGAAGCTGAACAGTAGACTGGAGATACTGATGAAGTCAGGTGGTTTTTTACCAACGGAAGAGATGCGAGTAAAAATCGTTTACTCGGGTTGGCTATGAGAAGTATAGAACTGTTAATAAAAAGTGAGTGTGTCTACCTATGAATGGTAAAGTTTGTTATTACATTTTTCAAATCTATTTTAGTTGTTCTAATAAAGGACTTTGGTAAGAAATATGTATTATTTTTCAACGATCATCTCACAAGAGCTTAGAACCAAAAAGCTCTGGCCCACTACATCACAGTTTATTTCTCTGTTTTATGTATGTGGTTGTCCAAAATTCATATTCTGTAGCTATTTTATGGCTAATATGAAGATGAAAACACACATTTTATTTGTGGAACTTTAGGCATTTGCGACCTGACGATTCTGTCTATGTTCTACAATGTTCTCCTTAACATATTCAACATAGATTTAAAAACATAGTAAATATATACATATATATATAATTCATATATTTATTTACTATGTGTTACTATATTGATATATATATATCAATTGAAATTTAAATGTCGAACGAAATAATTATTGGTGATAAATATTTCCGGATATTATTATGGAAGTTATTGTATATAATTATAGCTGTTAAAAAGATACATAAGGTGGTTCAAAAGTTTTAAAAACGAAATATTGGATAAAGAGTAACAAGATATAAAAGAATCCCCATGTAATGTTAGCCCATTTCTGTTTATTATCTACTTTTTTTTTTAACTTTTTATTCTTGATTATATTTCTGGTAAGAGAAAATGTGAGAAAAGAGACCTTCGTTGCAGATTTCTTTCAGTGTGCATTGTTTTCAGACCAATATATAATTATTCATTCATTTACTTATTTAGCCAAGGAAAAATTTCTAATCGTTTTTTTTTGTTGTTCATTTTATTTGATTAAATGATTTAGTCACAATTTACGTGAAACTAAAAAATTCCACAAAATCACAAAAGGTCTGATGGATTCAGAAAATAAGCAGAATTTACAACTGAAAATTTAGAATGTTTAAATGCTATAAGGTCAGACGAAATCTCGTAGAGAGACACATCTACCCTTTTTCAAATAATATAGGTCTGTGACACTGTAAGTAGTGCGATATGAAAATAAAATTACTGAACCAGTACTGATGAAAAGGATTTTTGTTTACATCCAATGCGAGATAATTTTTTCATGTATTATTCTCTTTTTTTTAGGCCTAGACAGCCAGACATAGCTAAATATCTCATTCAGCATCACACAATTACTGATGCATTTTTGATGATTTTCCAATTTTATTTCAAGTTTAAAGAAATATTCTTATAATTACTAGACAGAAATTGTACGTCAAACGTGGGAAATGAGGTGTGTTCGTACTATAACTACTTTTATAAATATTCAGATTTTGGCGCAGTAGCTGTTGCACTCTTATACAAAAATGCATGAATACAAAATTTATTACAATTATATATATTAAATTCAGTAATATGAAAATTATATGACTGCATCTTAAACAGGACGTCATCACCATGCAAACTAGAATCATTAACTATCATAGAATATCACTGAATTAATTGCGAATGATAGGATTTAATAGAATTAAGAAAACTTTTATTAATATCTTTTTAAGTTTTCAAACGATTTTTATAAAATATGAAATGTCTCGACAAAATTCTGAAAGGATTATATATATTAAATTTGAAACCATACAGTTGAATAGTTTTGGGTTGTTATATGTAGACAGACGGACCGATAAACGGGTGGACCAGACGGCGACTATAGGTGCTACGTATTTATATAATTACGACATTTTCCCATAGACCATAATGTAATGGGATACTTTTGAGTGTCTCTGTAAATAAACTATGAACGCTACATAATTTATTTTCAATACGGAACATGGCATAGTAAATCTCAATAACATATATCAATTACAGCAATCCAACTATATTAACGCAAGTCAGAGTTCGGAAAGAAAGACAGACAGACGGACAGAAAATCCGAATTCCTAAACACTTTTCAACTGTGTTGGAAAGTGTTAAAAACGTATAATAGGTTGAAATTTCACTTTCAGCAATTGATACCAATAGATGGAATCATACTTGAATGCTTTTGTAAAGCCCTGCATTTTACTTACTATCTATATATATATATATATATGCCAGAATTTAGCTAAACTTTAATTAAGACTAAAACACGCTTAAAACTACTGAAACCACACTTCCAGTGTTTAACATCCATAGACGGCCATATCCAATTATTTCGATTACCCTGTATATAATTTTATCTATATTCTACAAACATATCTTAGTATTTCTAGCGCAAAAATGCATAACTCAATTAAAACCACCTTTAAGCTATTTTTGTTCATACTCAGTAACCCTCGTGAATTCTTTTGTGTAGCCCTGCCTAGATCTACAGTATTTATACTCGCAACTTAATATAGTAAAGTGAGGACAGACGCCACGGTGGGACAGATGCCGCAGAGATTGTGTAGGCGACACTAGCGTTCCCTAGACCAATTTTAGAAGTTCGTAGTGTTCCTCTGTGCTGTGTGATGTGTTGTATGCGTTTCCACAGCTTAATTGTCAGTATTTACATATTTGTGCCAGTTTTTATGGCTCGAACCTGCGTGGTAAGTTGCTAAAATTATTCTAATGAAGTTTTATTACATACTTTAACAAAAATAAACAGAGATTTCATCCCAAAATCGATTGCAACTATAGACCAGATCCTCATAGAATACAGACATGTGCTTGCCTTTCTCTCGCGTCGCTCACATGACACAAAATGGCGGCACGGCATCTTACCCACCACTATGGGACAGATGCCGCACCGAGGTTGAGGGACAGATGCCGCAAAATATATTTTTGTTTTTCGATTCAATAAATTCATCACTGCGATTTAAGTAGAACTTACATTTAAATGAATGTATATTAGCACATTCTGCTACTTATCATGGAAGACGATAGTATTCCGAGTGACGCAGCCTTAAGCCTAAATCGTATCGTAGAATTCGTAGATGGCGGAACTCATATATACAGCTAACTCGACATCAAAGAAAATGCGAAAAGCCGCCTGTTAATAACTCATCAAATATAGGTCCTATTGTTCTGATTTTTTTAAAACAGTCTTATATCTGCAGTCTAATCCTATTCTGAATTTTTTACAATTCTACGTGCAGTATTTTTTCAGATCTGTAAACCCATTTTGAAAGCAATTTCGATGGTGTAAGTTTGTCTTTTTTTTTTCTCCGAAACGGTCTAGATTTTTTTAAAAACATTAATATATAAAATGAATATGTTTTTGACGAAGTGGATAAGACTAACCTAGTATCTAGGAAAACTCTTAATTTTTATATAATCCGCATGAAAAAATGGACTTCTTAGGATCGCGGATTACATGTTATTCTATGGGCTAGCAGACAAAACGTTGCACATCGGTTTTGCGCGGTTTAGGTCACAGTTAAAAATCTGAATATTGGCAATAAATCTTTTTTTAAACTATGAAAACAGTCTATTATGTGCTTTAAAATACTTAGACTGATTTTTTAAAATGGAGCAGTATTTTGTAATTATAGGTATTTTATTTCATTGTTATTCATAGTAAGTAAACATTTTTTAAGGAGAAAATATTTCACATTTTTAAAAAAATTCTCGCATCGAAATTCGATATTTATCGAAAATTCTCGTATCGAAATGAAAATTCATCGCGTTCGCCATAAGACTTCGCCATGTATCACTGCGCGATACGCGAAGTTGACTGAAGAAATAAGAAATATCAAAGATCTTGAAATGGTATTCCAAGGGGAGAAAGTGAGTACAATTTCTAATTATCCAGACAGCATTCTTTGCAACCGATCCTTTCTAATTAGTATAATGTTCTGAATTGTTTTTATTTTCAACAATACTTATAACTGTTTTCCTTACAAAATAACGTTTATGTGTGGCATAGGTATTTCTTGTGATATGTGAGTGTAATACAGATAGATTACTAATTTAATTTTGAGTTTCTTTTAAAGAAATTAAACAAAATCTTTCATTTTAAAAGAACGCACAATTTAAATAAAAGGTATGACGAAATCAAAACTAAGATTTCCAATCCCGTTTATAAAATGATTCATTTGCGAATCGTTTCTAATAATATTATAAACGAAAATTGACTTAAAATGACATCTTTCGTTTATTTATTTATTTTTTTTATACAACTCTTTTCAGCTTCAAAAATTAAAGCATCGTAGTATTTTATTTTTATAAAATTTAACCTAAAGGGGAAAAAAATTCTTTTTGCCGACAAAAGAAAAACAGAAAAAAAAAAAAAAACACCTGAAGCATTTCTTTTAGGCTAATTGATAGCCATGGGTGCAAGACCTTCAGTCTCAGGACTGATTTCAGTCTTGGACATATTTTTGACTGATAGTAAATTCTACTTTATATACTTAAATTATCACGATTAGCTCAAAATGAACCATTTTATCCTGACTGGTTGTTTTGAGCTCCTAAAAGTAAAAATTTTCATCATGATACTTTTCCTTATTTAGTAATTAAAGTTTATAGATAAATAAGATAAAACAGCTTTTTTGCAAAAGTAAGATACTTGTTTTTATTTAATTTTAAAGTTATGCTTAAAAGAAAGCTTTAAATAATTTACTTTTAAAAAATATAAAAGTAGCCAGCTCCCTTATATGGTATTTGTGGTAATGAAGTATAATTGTAAATAAGAACAATTCAGAACATGTTACTATTTAGAAAAGATTGGTTTCACAAAATTTCATTAGCAGCTGCATTGTAGCTGTCATGATAATTAGACTTTGTATAAACTAATAAAGTGATTACTCAGTAACCATTTCAATTAATTTATTAATCTGACTCGCATCTTAAATTAAATATTAAGTTTTTATTCTGCTTTCATTAAAACAGTCACTATTCTGTAACATTCCGCATATTCCGACTACAAAAACTCTTTTTATCAATTCCACCTGTATACTGGAAGGTTGCCGTGCCACTTACAGAATAGCGCGTTTATCGCCTCGTTGCGCAATAGCATTTGAAAGATCACCACACTAACATAAAAAAGTAGCAATAAAAGAAAAACAAAATTAATCAGTTGATTGTAAAAAACCCGCTCCATTCTCGGTCGGGGGAGAAACATCACAAGAAAAAAAAAAACCTCGTGAAATTTGACAGTATGTCAGGGGGGGGGGGGATCCAAAACTTCATGAAAATAGTTGTAACTTTTCTAATAAATATGTTACACATAACATATGGTAGTAATAATCAGTATATCTGATGAAAATACGAGTATTTTTTTAAAATAAACTATTTAATGATTTTTTTTTATCCCTATTACTGTATTTGATTAATAGTAGTTCAAGAGCCATAATTTTATATTGTAAAATCCTTAAAAGCACTCTGCAAGCAGTCCTTGTTCAATCACAAAAGCCTGCCACTAAAAAATTTTAATGCAGAAGATGTAATGTATTTCTCAGATATAAACAATGAATTTTTCAGTTAAGAAGCACATGTATTTTACAAATATTGCTATTTCTTGGAACACTAAATATGATACATTATCGCCTTTAACACATTATTTTGGAGTAATGAAAACATTGTTATTATATTAAAAATTTTTCTAAATGAGTGTTATAATCAGAGCAGCTCATGACAGGTTTTTCTTGCAGCACTAAAATGCATGCTTTCCAAAAGTTTTGTTGTTGTTGGGTTTTTTTTTTTTTTTTTTTTTTTTTTTTTTTTTTTTTTTAATTATAAATTTTTGCCTTATTTAATGGAAGAAAATTCTGCTAAAAATAAGGCAAAGATTTCATTATTAAAAATAGTGAAAAAGAATAAATTGGCCAGCCAAGCATTTAGTGTTCCCAAAACTGTCAGTCATGAGTTATTACTGTTTATAATGATTTTGCCCAGGCATATTTGGATGTTATATTTCAAGGTAATATCTTTAAGGTAATTTAATAATGTATGATCTATACCTATTATGTAAAATTTCATAATTTGCACATTTTCTGGTTCCAAGGAATGTAATTTAAAGCATGTATACGAAGTAAATTTAATGATGTATGAAATATGATCTATATAATGCAAAATTCTATAATACGCACAACTTCTCATACCAAGGTGTGCATTATAAAGATCTTCTATTGTATTCATATGTAGTTCACACATCAAAAACCTTAAAGATTTAGTATCTGTAAGAGGACATTATTACAACTTTATATTTTTTTCATTCTGTAGCACAAATTACTCAGCTTAGAATTTGCCAATCAAAACATTGCCATCTTGATTTTTTCCACTGTCTTTATTTACCTCAGAAGTGATTAAGATTTTTTTTATATTGTAAATCCTAAAGGTTATAATAGCAAAAAAGCATCTTTAAGCCCTTGGGAATGAGCGACCGGTATACTTGGCCACTTAAGGTGTTCAGAATCCTTCATTATTCTCACCACTTATTTTTAATTGTAAAGTTTACCTTCTTTAATGGGAGCATTTCTGTGATTCAATTACAGAAAAAATTTCTGTTTTTAAAAACCTGTAGTAAAAGGTTAAAAAATTAACCAAAGGGCTCTTGTCGCGAAGGGGTTAAACATCTTGAATTACAGTGAACTTTAATAACACTTGGCTTTAATTGCCAGTACTCTTCCAATTGAGCTATCTGTACGACAGCCCAGCCAACACAATATTCGCTCAAAACAACTATTATCATGACATCAATTGATTGTGTGAAAAATAATTAAAAGTGTACATGATTATATATTTTATTATTAAGCAACAGACTTTGCAGATCCGATTTTCTAAAAAGCTTTAAAGATTGAAATCTCTAGGCTGGAGTGGGAAAGTGGTAATTTTGAGGAATAGGAGGATAATTTATATAGAAGAATTTTCTGTATAAAAATAAAGATTTAAATTCTTTAATGTTGGGGAGTAGGGGGAGGGAGAAGAGGTGAAATGTACAGTCGTGGAAAAAAACAAGTAAACACCCTCTACTTCTTTAACAAATTATTATCGTAGACAAAAGTTATTGGTACCGAACGATTGGAAATAAAGTCTATTTTTAAATGATGTATATAAAATTTGCTTAGGGGGCCATCTACATATTAAAACAAATCCAAACTTCATTTTTTTTCAATGGCAATACCCAATTTTAACGAGATATTTCAAATCTTCGGTTCAAACTATGCCTAGGCACCAAATTTCAAGTAATTTGAATAATAAGTTTTTGAAATATAAACATTCAAAATTTAGTGCTTCTAATGTTAAATTATATTTTCATACTTTTATTCATATCTCCTGAAATTATGCTCCTAATGTGGTAATTTTTTGTGTAGCAGTAATACTAACATACCCAAACATAAATACGTTGAATTTGCAATTTTTATAATTTTATGATATGAATTATGAAATTAATATTCGAAAAAATTATGAATTGTAACCTAAAATTTTTTTGATGGATTTAGATTTATTAAGTCCTGCTTTATGGAAATCCAAAATTTCACATTTTTCTTCCAAATAGTTTTCAAATTATGCTTAAAAAACGGCAAAATTATGGTTTAAGGGGCCGTCTATGATAGAAGTGACTAGATATTTTGAAATGTCTTACGCTGTCCTGTAATCTAGCAAACTTCATTGACTGCCTGAGTGACGCTTAAGGTGCCTTGATCAAGAAGGGGGCTCTCTCGGTTAACAATCGAGTGCCGAACTTCAATTTGGATACAGCCCTTAAAATAAGCTTGTTTTAAAATAATTAATTTCTCGGGAACTTATAGTACGAATTGGATAAAAATTTGGTTTTAGGCTAATTAAATTGTGTAGAATTCATTTATGCTGTAAAAATTGTGTACTGCTATTGAAAAAAAACAAAGTTATGGTTCGTTTTAATATGTAGATAACCCTTTAAGCAAATTTTATATACATCATTTAAAAGTACACTTTATTTCCAATCGTTCGGTACCAGTAACTTTCTTCTACGGTAATTTGTTGAGGAGTTAGTAGGGGGTGTTTACTTTTTTTTTTTTTTTTCCATGACTGTACATTAGGGAAGTTAGAGCTTATTTATTCATTTATGTTAGTGAGCAACAAATGTTGCAGATTTTTTTTTTCAAACTAATTTTTGAAAGATTTTATTATTTAGGTAAGCTGGAGAGGTGGGTGCAAAAGCAGAAGTGGAATCTTCGGAGTTCAGGGGATTATTTTATATGATTTATTATTATTGTTAATAAAGAATTTTAAATAGGGATGGTGAAAGATTATTTTATATAAAAGTAAAGAATGTTTAATTTTTTTGCACTAGGAATGAGAAAAGAGAGAAGCAGAAATTTGTAGTTTTAGATTTAATATAAATGCATGGAATTACTTTTATAAGTGAGCGATGATTGTTATATATATATATAAAGGTTTAAAGAGTGATATTTCTTGCTATTTTTCTTAACAAAGTAATTTTTTTATATAGTAAAATTTAACATAACTTTTTATATCTCTGAACCAAACCAACAGAAATACCCTCTAAACATGCATGTTGTACATTACTTCCATATCTTACCAAAGAGTTCTTATAAAAATCTCATTGCACGATGCTCTTTAAAATTAAAGTATGGTCATCCTTTTTTGCGGGGTGGGAGGGGGGAGAGATTGAAGGTGAATTGAAATCCTGACTATGAATTCTTTGTATTGGTCTTTAATTTTTTTTGTGTTTGTTTATTGTTTTATTTATTTTTTTCAATAACCTAAAAAAAGTAATGATATCAATGCAAAAACCCTTAACGGGTTAAAAGTTTGTGACGCAGCACTTTATCTTATGCTCTAAGAATTTTAAATATGGAACTTAAAAATAATGATATCAAATTTTGAGTGACGCTATGCTATTAATTATAATCTCTCTATATATTATTTATTTCATCTTTTTATTTTTTTATAATCGCATGTGCAAAAATTATGTTCAATTTAAAAAAATGTATAAAAGTTTATTCATTGATGCTTTAACATTTACACCTTTCATAAATTCCAAGTATGAGTTTTAAAAGATATGATATTAAAATATTTTAGTGACGCTTTGATGTGGCTTTAAACGATTTGTTTTAAAATTAAATTTAAATTATTTTTGTTTTGGCTAAGATATATTCACACATCTAAATAATAGTTTTAATTTTCCAATATGCTTTAAATATGTCACTTTCACTGAATTTATATAATGCATTTAAATGTATTTATTTGAATAAATTGATTTATCCTTTGTCCAATGCTATTAAAAATTTAAAATAAGATTTGCGTAAATAATTTTTTTGCGTCATTGTATCCAAACTAAGGGAAATGTATTCAAATGGATACTATGAGGCAAAAAAATTATTTACGCAAATCTTATTTTAAATTTTTAATAGCATTGGACAAAGGATAAATCAATTTATTCAAATAAATACATTTAAATGCATTATATAAATTCAGTGAAAGTGACATATTTAAAGCATATTGGAAAATTAAAACTATTATTTAGATGTGTGAATATATCTTAGCCAAAACAAAAATAATTTAAATTTAATTTTAAAACAAATCGTTTATAGCCACATCAAAGCGTCACTAAAATATTTTAATATCATATCTTTTAAAAGGTGTAAATGTTAAAGCATCAATGAATAAACTTTTATACATTTTTTTAAATTGAACATAATTTTTGCACATGCGATTATAAAAAAATAAAAAGATGAAATAAATAATATATAGAGAGATTATAATTAATAGCATAGCGTCACTCAAAATTTGATATCATTATTTTTAAGTTCCATATTTAAAATTCTTAGAGCATAAGATAAAGTGCTGCGTCACAAACTTTTAACCCGTTAAGGGTTTTTGCATTGATCAAAATATTCTCAGCAACAATGTTGGCTCACCATGTGTGAATAAGGAAAACGTAGGCCGTTTTCAATTCTCACCATCTAAACTGTTAAACAAAATATCTCCTTCCCCAATGGTCAAAAGACATATACAGCCAAGTAAGAGAAAGTAAAAGGATTCAAATATTACAAGCACAGAGTTTATAAACAACAAAAAAGAAGAAGGAAATGAAAAACAAAAGAAACTAGAAAGCGTCAAAGAACGACAACTTGGCGAAAGTAAAATGTGTAAAAAAAAGAAGGAAAAGATCAACTTGAAGACGCCTTACTTGAGGAAAAAACTAAAATATGAGTCATCTTCCGACAATGAGTAAATTGTTCCTCTTATGGATTCTGATGGCAGAACTGGATTGGAATTTGATGGTTCTGCATATGTTGAGTGGCTGGAGTCTTATCGAGGAGAACAGTCTAAAGCGGACAGGATTCAGTGCATCAAATTCAATCGATAGCTGCATGGAAAACGCTTACTTTACTTTTGCAACGGGTAGTGTGGTGTGATTGTGGGCGAAAGGAAATACAAAATCAAGGAATGAGAAGAAAGGCCAAAAATAAACAAACTAGGGCTTAAATAGAATAGAACTAATACGTACATTAAGAGCAAACTGCAATGTTCGCCTGGATGTAAACCAGTGATTTATATCTTTTTTGGAATTATGCTGTCTATTGTTTCCAGTAATTATGCTATCCATTCATGTAAATTCAAATGATTTTCTTTTCATTTTCACTTTTTGTCTTAAGTTTTGTTTATAGAGATTACATTTTTGCATTTTCGTTAAACTTTTCACAATTTAGTGATATATATAATTTTTGTAAGTTTACTGTTATTTATTTTCGTTTTAAGTAGTTTCAGAAAATAAAAATGTGATTTGCTTGAAAAAAAATAAACAGTCCAGCATTTTTCTCCATGTGGCATCTGTCCCACACCCCATAAGGCATCTTATCCAGCACATAAAAAATGATGCTAAAAAAGGACCTGTGGAAAAATAACTATGCCTACTTCATTAAGAGGGTTTTAACTTTTATAGCATACAAATTAGATTCTAAAGGGTTTAATCAATGATTTCTGGTACTTAGTTTGTTGTTTTTGCTTTATTGTACATTTTACAAGAAGAAAAGAAAAACTGCGGCATCTGTCCCCACTTTACTGTATGCAAAAATTTAATTAAACTTAAAAACTCATATCACAACTAAAAGATGCACTTCCAACAATCATTGCTAATATACAATACTTCAGATACAGTGTAGTATCCGAAATCTTTTGTGTGTCCCTGTAAATACTATGCACTTTCTGTTATACAGAAAGTAACTTGTTGTAAACCCCAGCAACATATATTAATTTCATTATATGTGAAAGAGTTTAACATAATTAAAATACGCCGCATACAATGTTTCCCTCTATAACATTATGTAACGGAATTCTTTTGTGTCGCTCTGGAAATGAATAATAAATATTCTTTGCACCGCATATTCTACAGAATATATATTTTAGTGCCCTTCATAAATGCATATCAATTTCATTATGTTCGAAAGGGTGTAACATCATTAAAATGCACTTGAAACTACTTTTTCCCATTGGCCGTAATGCAACGGAATACTTTTGACTGTCCCTGTAATTGAACTATGCACCCGATTTTCATAAAAATTTGAAACGACTTGACAAAATTCTGCAAGAATTATATATTTTTAATTTGAAACCATTCGTTTGGGTTGTTTTTGCTCTGTTACATGCGGACAGGCAGACAGACAGACGGACGGTCCAGGCGATGACTATAGGTGCTACGTATTTATATAATTATGAACGCACCTAAAAATGACACTATGTATGTTATTTCCATATCCTAGGTCTAGCTTGGGCCCTTCGCCTATTTAAATCGCTTTAAAAACAACCCAGCTCGGTTCCAAGTAACCCAAACCCTACTAAACCCTAAAAAACTACTTTAACCGAAGTTTTTGTTTATTACATTATATATGTAAATTAAAATTATAATTTGGAATATGCCGAAAATCTTAGAAAATATTTTAGAGTGGTAAAAATTTGGTTACGAGCTCGATTAATAATTTTTAGGCTATATTTTACTAAGAAATGTACAAAAGTTGTCACTTTCTGTGTTTAACCCTTAAATGCCGTGTATTGCCTTTTGGTACCATACCAATTTAGTCTTCTAAAATAATATTAGAATAACATCGAAGCCCTAATGTCTGATATTTTCAATAAAATAAATACTGAAAATTTTATTAAATCAATTTTCAACATGTACATGCCAGAATCTGTGCTGTTTAAGAATAAAAATAGATTAATTTTTTTCAATTGTCGCTACATGTGGCTTTTTGTTTTGCTTAGAATCTTGCTAAATACCCTATTTTGTTCTGCAGTGAGCAAGTAAAATTTATTCCTTATCATAGTTTTTAAAATTTATGTGTGCTTAATATTATTGAATTTTATCAAGGAAAATTATTTTTTCAATTAAAGACCAGTGTTATGAATTGGCAACAAACTGTTTTTAGCCGTAAACCATACTTAAAACAAAATATGATATTTTAAAAGTATTTTTCCCATGATTTATTTAAGAAATGAATGCCGGAAAACATTTTTATACTAATTTTTGAAAAAATCAGGCATTTAAGAGTTAAATCATCCCAGTTATGGCACCTGAATTAATCTAGTCTACAGGTGCCATCAGCCTTTGTACTATCATGGATATATTTCAGTTTTTTAAGCGTCTTCGTGTGCAAATCCCACAATTCACACGTTTATTTCTATGTGCGTATATTGAGTGCACATTTCATAAAAATACCCAGTCCTACACCTGTGTAGATATACACTATATGGCCAAAGGTGACCGGTCACTTTCGATTTTAGACATTTTGTTAAATATCTAGAAAAATACATGAGGGATTAACCTGAAACTCCAGGTGTGTAAACAGTATAGTTTAGGTCATATAATTCCGCGAAGATTTTTTTTCCCGAAACCCCATAGGGGACCATCGACAAATTGAAAATGAACGAATATCTTTTGGATAATCCTGTAAAAACTAATGTAGCAAAAGCGTTTAAACTCGAGATTATTAATAAGTGGCTTATTGTAATATATTGTGTTTATTTTTATGAGGATAGCATGTATACTCGTAGAGAAATTAAGGTTTTTATAAAAACAGTCCCAAATTTCGCTAAGTTTTTTGCTTATAATTTGCAGAGTTCTTAATATAAAACAAAGTTCTTTTCAGAAAATATGACAAACAACATTGTACACAACACTCTGTAATCAGAATTAAAAAATATGAAAATGGGATTAAAAATGAGCAGGTTTACTAAAAAATGTTTCTCTGCGCATGCGCGAATGCAATCAAAATATAATGTGCGTAATGTATTAGCTAAATATATAGAGCAACTTTTGTGAAAGTCTCAAAATCATAGCTTGAAAATTCTGAAAATTATCGTCGATAGAATAATCTCGAAATCCATTGTTCCCCAAAGGAAGCAAAAAGATGAGGGGTTGTATCCAAATATAGTAGTACGTGCAATATTGTGTACGCTATCTTGGCCCTAATCAACAGACATTTCTTAGTAAACATGCTCATTTTTCATCAGCATACAAAAAATTTACAATGCCTATGTTGTCTGCTTTGAATGCCGGTGAATCTATCAATATTAATTGAAAACAGATATAACTAAAACTAACACAGATAGATAACTTTTCTTTTTTTCTATCAAAACCTTATACACTATACTATCCATAAGTGAAAAATAAATAGTTATAGAGGTCTCATGGTCACGAGAAAAGTGGTCGCTGGGAAAAAAGGGAATCCTGCTGTGACATAACTGACGACTCTTTGTTTATACATTATTTAATTAAAAATAATTATCTATGTGCAATATAGTATCTAAATGCATAAAATACTGGCAATCTTAAAAAAGCGCACTTTTTCAAACAAATAGTGTATATAAAAATCGATTTCCTCATTCAAAAACTGAGCGAGATCACATTAAGCGCACTTCAGAACCTGCTCTATTTTAAAGTCATAAGTAAAATTTTACGTAAATATTTTGAACAAGATTGATTTAAAGTTAATTTTTGTAATTTTTAAAAATCTTCAGTGAAATCAAGTTGCGAATAAATTTAAAGAATAATGTGTAAACCTCATTTCAACTCGTTGCTTCAGGAAACGATGTAAATTTGAATTAAAAGGTTAAACATAAAAAAATCTGTTATTTTATGGTCTATTGGCTAACAGATGAATCCCATCAGAACGAAAAATAGGTTTTAGCTAAATTTTTAACAATCACCAATGAAATCTTAATCCAAGAAATGAATTTGAAATTAATTTTATGGTACAAATATCATTTAATATGAATTAAAGGTATGTAAGTAGTAGCAGTAGGGAAAATTGATCTTTTTACGTTATTTATTTAATATTTTTTAAAAAATCTAGCAAAATTTAAAATTCGAATTCGTTACAGAAAACTAAAATTTGCAGTCCGATGAATTTCGTTCTAATGGATGCCAACTGTAGTTGACACAGGTTCCGCAATACTTATCTCCTCACTGTTAAAAATTTGCAGCATTCTGGCAAGTCATTTGACCGTTTTTTCCGAAAACGGTTACACAACCGTAATTTTAACACTATTCTGACCATATTATTGGCCATTTTATGGTCAGAATATAGTTAAATTATGGTTATGAAACCGTTTTTTCAAAAAACGGTCAAATGACCTGCCAGAATGCTGCAAAATTTTTAACAGTGCTCTTTCTTTTTCATATCTATCATTGTAGATTGCAAATTATTTTTAACCTTGAAGAACACTAACAGCGTGCCTAGGGTGTACGCCAGGGTTGGAGAAGCCCCGTACCAGCCAGACAGCCGCACTATATAATTCCCGAGTAGCAATCTTTGACATATTTCATCGCAGAAATTCTGTCATTAAATAAGTCGAAGATTACTATAACTCGAATTATCCAAGTTCGAATTAGGAAGTGTTGACTGTATTTGTAATACAGTAGTGCCTATTTATAATATTTCATTGCCGTAAAATTTTACGGAATAGTTTCATCTTTCTAAAAAAACAGTACAATTTCCGTAATTGACATTATGAGATTATAAATCCGTGTAAATAGAGTAAGTCTTCCGTAAATTGTACGGAATGTTTCTGTATCGCTTTTAAAACAGTACAATTTCCGTAAATGATGTTTAGAAATAACTGACATGCTTGGAAAGTGAAGGAATTAATTGTTGTATGCAAGGACGGATCTAGCCCTTAATTTAGAGGGAGGTGGTGGTGGTGGGGGGGGAGGGGGGGGTATGCCTCTTTTTTGGGGGGGGGGAAGGGTAGGGTCACACCATTTCATGATAAATTTTTTTATTGAAGGATATTCCCAAATTAAAACTGACGATTTTTCTGATACTTTCGTGAATTCATTTTCATTCATAAATACAAAAAATTTGCATTAGTATTCGTATATATATATATATATATGTATATATATATATATATATTTCATTCAGATACCAAGAAATCGAAGCATTTCCCATTTTCTTATAAATGCGAAGAATGATTTAGAAATGTTGTCAAGTTAGCATTTTAAGCCAATTTTTAGGACTTGAGAGCCACAGAAATGTCGTCATGAGGGAGCAATTAGCATTCGCGTCCGTAAATTTTGTTTAAAATGCCAAATTTTATGGAATTTTTGGAAAGATCCTTTGATTTTATTGAAAAATAGAAAACACTTTTTAATCCCATAATTTCAGAATAAGTGCACTTGCAAATTGAGATTAAAAATATTTTCACGGATGTATCAGGAATTACATAATTTTGATTTGAGTAGAGCTTTAAAGAGCCAGATAGATTCAGATTGTTGAACGGGGATTGGGGCCGGGGGGGTCCTGACCCTTGGATTCGCCACTGGTTGTAATGTACTTGTCTTACAGTGATATTATTTTCAATGAAACTCCAATATTGGCTAAATGTGGCTCTATATTGAAAATATATCCAGTGATTTCCCAATGTGTCGGTTTTACGTGGGTTTTCAAGTAAAACCGCTAAAAGTTTTGGCGCCATCTATGCATGTACATTTAAACTATATAGTATTTTAACACTGTAGTATTTTTCTTTCTTTCTTTCTTTTTAAATAAAAAGTTTTTAAATTTTTAAAAATTTTTTTTTAGAATATTTAAAAAAATAATCTGATATTTAAATAAATTTTATTAATTCTTTTTAAGTTTCAGACAGTTGAGAAGGAAATGTTACAGTTTATTTTTCATAATGATTTTAAAATAATACTTATTATTTTTTTAAAAAAATTGAAAAACTCTATTTTTAATTTTAAGATTTTTTAATCTATTCACTTTAATGGATTCGGACATAAAACTTAAAACATATCTGAAACATAATAACGAAATTATAGATGTATATACAAATAAATAAATAAAAATAATAGTACAATAAAATTTTTAAAATCTTGCAAAAAAGAAGCAATTATTACTTATAATACATTCTTTCATGCACGTAATATTTTAAAGACTAATGTTCTTCTTTTTATAAAGCATGAAATTAAAAAGCTAAATTTTCAAAATTATGGAAATATTCAGAATTGCACACTCAATTGAAAAATATCTCCAACGAAAATACGTTCCTTGTTTAACATCGTGCTTTTACTTCATAAAAAGCATCTGAAATAAGTAACGATATTTGGAAACGTAATTCGAGTCCCCAATGGCATGGTGGGTAAGAGCGCTAATCTGGAAGAGGCCGGTTCCCCAGTTCGATTCCACCCTAGGTAAGTGTTGTTTCATTACTGTTATTTGAATAAATTAGAGATACGCTACCTTGATAAAGGTGTAAGTTTCTCGAAGAGTTATATGATTTTTTTTTTTTTTTTTTTTTTTGCCTTTGAAACAAAAAATTTTAAATACGGATATATATAAAAAAAAAACGGAAAAATTTTGTGAAAAAACGGAAAATTTTCTGGAATTTACGGAAAAAAATTTCCGTTAAAAAACGGAAGTAGTACTGGTGTCTGGATTGCCAGTACTATTTCCGTTTTTTAACGGAATTTTTTTTTTTACAGTGTACTAAATAAATGAAAATTTTCTGAAAGACAAATATACTTCATTGGACTAATTTTTTTGTTACTTTTCAGGTACATCCACTATTTTTTTTTTTTTTTTAAGTGAGAAATAAAAATGGACAACGCATAAAATTTTCATTTCCCCATTTTTAGGTTGATCTCTTCAGAAATCGACCTACTGCTATAATATAAACTGTGTAATAATGATAATGTCCGAAATACAAAACCAATTTTAACCTAATTGTGACAGTATACCGATGTTTCCAGTATATTGCATGAGTTCGTTAATCAAGTACTCAGCTCTAATAATTCTATTACAGGGACACAAGAAAGCAAAACATGCAAAATATAACATAACGATAATGTCCGAAATTTTGAACCAATTCAAACATAATTGCGATAGTCTATTGACCTTAAGAGTATGTTGAATAAGGCCGTTAATCAAGCATATAGCTCTTATAGTTCGTTATTTACAGCGCCACATAAAAGCAAATCATGCAAAACTTGCCTTCATGAAAGCGTCGCAAATACTCAACCAATTTTAACCTAATTAGGACAGTTAATTGATTTTGCAAGTATATTGAATGAGTAAGTTTATGAAATCTGTACATAGCTGACAACTTGTACGGATTTTTGCCACCACTAAAATTTAACAGAAATTTCTGCCTAATTTAATTATCAAAATTCACTGCAATTCGGCGATTGAGTTAGGCAGAATTTTCCATTAAATTTTAGTGACAGCAAAAATCCGTACAAGTTGGCGGCTATGTATGTAGTTCTAATAGTTCGTGATACACAAAATTTTTCGAAGGCAAACATTAACTTATTTGCGTTCGAACCTTGTTTGAATGTCTGAAATATATTATAGTCTATTCGAGATTTTTAAACTATGATTTCAACATTTAAAAAAAACTGTTCATAAAATTTTCTGATATCCATTCAATTACACTTAGTAAATCAAATTTAAGATTTCCTTGCAAATTACTTTTCTTACCGAAATAGTGAACTTAAAAGGAGGAGATCAATTTGTTTAATTTTCATTAAATTTGATCTCTGTACCTTATAAAGAAAAGAAAAGAAAAAGAAAAGAAAAAGAAATCAATTTACTATTACGACTGAGCCGGAAGTACTTGTCTTGAAAATTCTTTCAATGTGGTTTTCAGGTAGATTTTTGAATTACCCATTACCTCGAATTTGAAAAAGTCCTCTATTCACCATGTCTTGTTGATGTTATAAAAAAAAACCGCAAGAAAAATGTAATTTACTATATTATTATCTTTCTTTTTTGTTAGAAACAATCAATTAAATATTTTTACATGCAAGATAAATCTAAAAAATGCATAAAACACATTTTTAATACGAATTTCAACACGGTTTATGAAGATAAACTGTCCATATTGTCGGATTGACCAATGATTCGAACTAACAAAGTAAAAAAAAAGCGGACAATATTTATAAAAGAATAAAATATTTATTGATTATTAGTTGACCCACCCGGCGTTATCCAGGCCCGTCGAAAAATCACACAAAACGCGAAAGAACTCTAAAAATCGCTGCACGAATTCCGGAAAAACTTTATAGGAAAGAGGACAAAATTTGCTTGATTAGTCTAAAAGTATTAAACCGAATTCCTTTTACGAAAGTCAAAAAAATCATCGCTAAACGCAAAAAACTCTGACAATCGTATAAAAAATTCGAGATAAATTCAAAAATCGCTATGCGAATTCCGAATAAACATTATTGAAAAGAGGACAACATTAAATATATTGGGTTAAAAGATTATAACCCTGTTCCTTTTACTAATGAGAAAAAATCCAGGCGAAACACAAAACACCCGCTAAAAATAGCATAAAAATCGCAGATGGCAAAATTTGCTATAGTAGGCTAAAACATTGTAACTAAGATTCTTTCACGAATGTAAAAAAAAAAAAAAAAAAAAAAAAAAAATCACCTCGGAATGAGAAAATATGCTAAAAAACGCACCGAAAGTCGCATTGAAAATGTCATTAAAAATTGCTAAAAATTAAAAAATCGTAGAGGACAAAATTTAGAATATTAGGCTGAAAGTTTGAAACCGAATTTCTTTTACGAATGTCCAAAACTCTCCACGAAACGCAAAAAATCGCCTCGGAACGTAAAATAATACTAAAAATCGCATTAAAATTCGCTAAATTTCAATAATCGAGGAAAGCAAAATTTACTATATCAAGCTGAAAGTTTGAAACCCAATTCCTTTTACGAATACAAAAAAAATCACATGAAATGCAAATAATCGCATTAAAAATCTGAAACTTTGAAACCGAATGCCTTTTATCAATGTCCAAAAATCGCCGCAAAATACAAAAAAAAAAAAAAAAAAAAAAAAAAAAAAGCGTAAAAATCGCTAAAAATTTAAAAATTGTGAGAATAAAATTTACTATATTAGGCTAAAAGTCTCAAACAGAAATCGTGTTATAAATGCCAAAAATTCACCGCAAAACGCAAAAAACTCTAAAAGTTACCTAAAAAAGATTCGCGAGAAATTCAAAAATCGAAATCTGTACGAATTCCAAATAAACCTTATTGGAAATAGAGTAAAATTTACTGTATATACAGATAAAAGATTGAAACGGATTTCTTTTACTAACGCGGGAAAATATCCGAAAAACGCGAAAATAAACGCTAACAATCGCATAAAAATTAAGGAAAAAGTTTCTCAATAAAAAAATAAATAATCAGGCTTCGAGGTGCATAACGGAGGTAACGTTTCTTCAAAATTTTACAGCTCTGAGTGCAGCGGTCTCTCCAAAACACAGCGGACAAACACACACATACGCAGACAAACTCTAATCTTTATTATTATCGATGTATCGCTGATCTGAATAACAAAATTAAAAGTAGAATAAATGTAGTTCAGTAGAATAATATCTTGATTTCTTCTTTTTTAATTAACGTACTAAAGAATTCCAAAATACAAAATAAAACTTTAAAAAGCTTTTCTTGTCTTCATTGTGAACTAAAAACAAAATGGCACATTTCATTTCGTTTATATAATACCGTTGTTAATTTCGATTTATCTTGCTTTTCAGAATTAATAAAGGAATTCAATGTTATTTCTATTCTTTTGTTCATTCTGTGATATTTCTTGAAAACAAATAAAATTTCTCATCTATTGAGACAATAATATCACTATAAAAAAAATGTAGAATAGGTTCAGGGTCACTTTTTAGTTTTAACCATAACTTTTTCTTTCTTTTTTCAGAAATTAAATGATTTTAAAGACAAGTGCGGTAATTTCAAATCTTACTATGTGGGTGGTCCGGAGGAACATATCCCCACCCCACCCACATGAGCGTGGAAATAGAGTTTTATCGTGAAAATATTTTTGAACTGGAAAAAATATGCATTAAACCTAACTTTTCTTTACAATGTTTTACTAAAAAAATAAAGATTCTTCACAAAAGAAAGAAAGAAAAATAGAGCAATACTACTCGCTTTCTGTACAATAAATCAGTTACCGTGTTCGTTATAGAACTTTCTATAAATTGCAATCTGTTCCAGTCTGGTCACTTCGTGCATAGTATCAGAAAAGAGTCCTGTACGATTACGAACCGGACTTGAACCCGAAACTTCTAGTTTAAATCAATCCGAAGCCCGAACTTAACGAAATAAATTTGCTTTGATCCTAAAATCATCCTAAAACTAAATACGCTTCAACGCGAAACTCGAAAAAAAAATCAATCCAGTTTAATAGAAAAACTCCCCTCCAATATAAAATTTATCTTTTACCTTGAACAATAAATAAATATATACATATACCGGGTGTCCCAAAAATGACTGATGGATTTTAAAATTCAATAACTTGCAAACGGTGACAGATATTAAAACAAATTCTTGCAGGAGTGTTATGTAAGATGCCAGGAGTTTTTGTGCTGCGATTCTAAGTTTTAATTAGAAAGAGCATCGATAGATGGCGCTGCAAGCAATAACCGCTAAATCCAGGCTCGACTTTTCGGCCATTCTCTTCTTCCATGTGAAAAAAGGAGATTAAAATGTATTGAATGGATCCCTGAGTACCAAAAATCGGGTCTGGATTGAGCACCTATTGCTCTCAGCGTCATCTATTGTTTGAAAGTCGAACTAAAATAAAGAATCATACTAAAAAAACTCCTGACATCATACATAATCCTCCTGCAAGAATTTTTCTTTACTGTAACCGTTTGAAAGTTATTGAATTTTAAAATCCATCAGTCATTTTTGGAACACCCGGTATATACTGCTTTTAAAAAGGTGCAATAAAAAAAGTGTAATAAAAAAACAACCCATTGCATCAAGCGCAACGCAGCTCTTATATGCACTAAGAAAATATAGTTTTATCAAAAGTATGAGAATCATGAAATTTATGAAAAGAGGGTGCAAAACGTAACCATAAAACTAATGAACAATTTCAACAAGAAGCAATAAATAAACAACTCCTTGCTCGTTGGAAGGTGGGAGGAGTTAAAGAACAGGTACCAAACAAAAATTGAATCCTCACAGGTTTCGCAAGATATGGCCAACCGCCATATTCCAATAGTGTAACAAAATCAAATAGAGAAACATAAACATCTTAAAACAACTTAACAAAACCAAACTGCTGTAAAAACATAAACAACCAAACATTTTAAATCCATAACCAAGTCTGTAAAACTGAATTTAACATTTAAAAAATAATCAATTAAATAATTATTAAACTAAATCATTAACTAGCTCAAAATTAAATAAATATTGAACATGTGAGAAGGCCATATTCCCCCTTTGACCCATGAAGACTTGAAAAACCTTTTGATACCTTTAAAACATCCATGATACTCCGCATCATCCATCGAACAGCAGGAGTTGTAAAGCCAAAAATTCCAGCTACGCCAGTATCCATAAGACTTGTCTTTCCGCAACCAAATTCATCAATTCCATTCCAGTTTACGTCTAGTTCAACTTTATATTCATCCAAATGTAGACGTTCTATAAAGACTTTAAGTCTGCACTCTTCATATATTCAAGCTGTCGCTTCGGCTGCCATTGCGGTGTTTGGCCGCTGAGCTGTTGCCACTTCAAAAAACTTTTTTTAAGCTCATTTACATAATGAAAAATAAATTGACATGAAATAAATTATTATATAAAAGATTAGCAGTAAATCTAAAAATCTGCGACCTCAAAAACTATTTATTGCTAGAAATCCTATAAAATCTGTAAACTTGCCCCAAAATAATGTTGACGAAAACCCTCTTATTTAAATTTGAAAACCAGTGTGGCATTGATTAAGTATCAAAATTAAAAAAATCCCGTTTAATAAAAAGCTTAACTACAATATTATTATCTGTAATTAATAAATCATGATCGAAAAAATTAACATGCAAACCATCATCTGAAGCTTTATACATTGAGCTTGTTTTACATTGAGGAGGAGCTTGGAATAAAAAGAAATTTTTTCTTGGGTTTATGTAATTTTTGTTTTTATAATAATTTCATTACATTTAATAGCTCATTTTTTTACCAGATATGTGTCATTGGGATGGGCACTAATTTTTCAAGTTCTGCTGCCAATATTTTTCTTTTTTTATTACGAATTTAACTATGTTTAAACACAAATAAGAGTTTTATAGTTTCAAGATATATCGATGATTTAATTATTTTCGATGAAAAACTCTTGATATCGATTAACGATATCTATCCTCCATGTTTAAAATTAAATAAAGCTTCAGATGATGGTTTGCATGTTAATTTTTTGGATCTTGATTTATTAATTACTGATAATAATATACTAGTTAAGCTTTTTCATAAACGAAATTTTTCAAATTTTGATACTCAATCAATGCCACACTGGTTTTCAAATTTAAGTAAGGGTTGGGTTGGGTTGATTTTTGACGGCCAATTATCTACACGAGGGATGGGGGGAGTGCCCTCCGTGGGGGTCTTTCTAAAGGAACCTAATCCGTATTAACGCATGGAAGATCCACGGCTCGAAGAAAACCACGAAAACTCCGAACGATTAGGCCGACGGGCGCGATTGGGATTGAACCCAGCACCTCCCGTCTACCAGCTTCGAGAGCAGAACCTCTCGGCCACTGGTGGGGCCAAATTTAAGTAAGAAAGTTTTCATCAACATTATTTTGGGGCAAGTTTACAGATTTTATAGGATTTGTAGCAGTAATGAGTTTGAGTTAGCAGATTTTTAGATTTACTGCTAATCTTTTTTTTATAATAATTTATTTCCATATCAATTTATTTTTCATTATGTAAATCAACTTAAAAAAAGTTTTTTGAAGTGGCAACAGCTCAGCGGCCAAACAGCATAATGGAAGCCGAAGCGACAGCTTGAATATATGAAGAGTGCAGACTAAAGTCTTTATAGAAAGTCTACATTTAGATGAATATCAAGTTGAACCAGAGGTAAACTGGAATGGAACTGATGAATTTGGTTGACGGAAAGACAAGTCTTATGGATGTTGGCCTAGCTGGAATTTTAGGACTTACAACTCTTGTTGTTCGATGGATGATGTGGGGTGTCATGGATGTTTTAAAGGTATCAAAAGTTTTTTCAAGTCTTCCTGGGTCAAGGTGGGGATATGGCCTTCTCACATGTTCAATATTTATTTAATTTTGAGCTAGTTAATGAAGTATACGATACACAGAAAAATGCAATAAATACATCCAAATAACTTAGCATTTACTGAAATCTTCGTTCGCGTGGCTTAAAAATAAAGCCTTCACTTTATAGATGATACTAATAAGAATTAATTTCGGAAGATCAAGAGTTTCCCCTCAGAATAAAACATTATTAGAAAGTGATGTCATAGCTAGCAAACGATTTTTTAATTATATTTTTCTTTATTTCTTGATATTAAAACGACTACATTAAAATAGATTTTTTAACTTCAGAAGCATTCAACTAAGGTACTACGTCATTTAAACACATGTTTAGTTAAAGTTTTTACATATATATAGGGAAAATGTGCATTTTCTTCTTTGAATGACGTCAATTTCAAAAACAGCAAAAATATGGTGAGACAATCTGAATTTTTATTGCCTTATAAAACAAAGTACTCGAGTTATCATTTTTTTTAATTATTCAGAAGTTTTTCAGATGTGTGGCAACAGGAAAGAAATGATTGAATTATAAAATTTAAAAAGAGATATTTCTATAACGTTAAATTATGGAAGGTGGTAGAAAAAATGGATAAATAGTGGTCTGATGTTTTTTTTTAAAGTAGACAGCGATCTTTTCCACGTTCTAAAACGTATATACACGAAGTTTCGTGCAAATAGGTCAAAAAATGAAGATTTGTATAAAGGGCATACACACAGAGAACGGCTTTTATATATATAGATAGTGGGTTTGCTTTGTACTACAAAATTTTTAAGTCTTATTTTATAATTTTCCAGTTGTGAGACAAAGTCACCCCTAATGTCCCACTTTTTAAATAATATATTTATTTACTACTATTCTTTAAAAATACTAAATGGGAATTTTAAAATTTACAATTGATATCTTGAAATTAGAAATTGTTTTAATGAAAATTTCAATATTTTTGGATCTTTAAAGACGACAAGAGAAAAATGAGGCAAAGTCACCCCGGTTGACGGTACGAATGAAAATATGGGTTTTACTTATACTGAGATGCTCTCCTTAGCAGACGAACTTACGATGTTTTCCAGATAAACATGCTTTGAACCATAAAATTTATTTAAAAGAGTATGTTTTCTTTCAATGTTAATATTTGATTTCATTAAGTAATCTTCCTGGTTCAAAATAAGTTTATTTGATTTGAAAAAAGCGATAGGCTGGTAGTTATGTTCCTTGTATTTTCCACTAAATAAGTAAAATTTGACGCTAGTTTCCATACAAAAATTGTCTGTAGATGTATATCATCATTTTTAATGATGAAATAGGTGTGCTTAAGAACAGCAGAACTGTTTAAAAAAATAACTACTTTAAACGATAGCATAAAACGAAAATTTCCAAATAGAAGACTAAATTTTTAAAAAAGTTTTTAATTCTAGCAATGAATAACAAAATTTAAACTTGACCAGAGACAATAGACAATTCGGCTCTTTGTTCTTCACAGATGAAGGCGCCTTCCCTTAATACAATAAATGTACAAAAATTGTAACGTGTAACAAAACATTGTAATTTTAAAAATCTAAATATTTTCCTACGAGACAAAATTTTGCAATATGTTCAGAAAGCACACGGCGTGATATTCCGAAAGAATCTGTTTAAGAGCTACTAATTCTGAAAAAATTATAAGCCATAATTGTACAAATTCTTAGCTTATCAGGGAATATTATTGAGGCATAACGTTGAAAATTTCAAGTGTGGCGCCCTTTATATTAAAAAAATCTAGCGTAAATGAAATGGAAAAAGTATTTCATGAAATGAAATTTTTTACCACATGCTGGTACATAATTTTGAAGAAATTGGGTAATAACTCTAATAAGTAAAGTAAATCGAAACAGCGAAAGTATATATAGATTATAGCTGAAATCAGGACAAGAAGACTTCATATGGAAATCAGCTATTGTGAAGTCATGTATCAGAAAGATGGTATAAATGCTGAAATCGTGTTTTCACAGAAACTTCGTGTTTCCACTGTTTCATTCATAAAATGCATTTGTTCAAACTTTGTTGACAAAAGTTTATTTGAAAATGTTACAACAACGTGATTTACCATTGCTTGGCCTTAATCGAGATACTGGAAGCCAGACTGACACAGAGGAGCGTAGTGGAATCTGGTGGAATTGCAAGCAGCACTTTTGTCTTGATAAGAACTGGATTTGAAGAATCAGGGCATGCATATAATTTTCACATCTATGGAAAACAAATGTGCAAAAATCTTAGGTATTCAAGCAAACCGCACTCCCATACACCATATTAAAAATTTCCCACTGCATTCAAACAAAACTATTTTTGTCATTTTACAGGCATCCAAATTGGTGCCTTAGGGATCCATAATTTTGACTCATTGTAAAGCAGTAAAATTCACATTCGTGATTTCTATGAATATTTTTTCTTCATTAAGCTTTAACAAATTCACGGTTCCTATTTTATGCCCATGCACGGCTGTCTTGAATAAATTCTTCAAATTTTTTGGTTGCTTCCATAATTTTTTTTTCGGAGTACAAACGCCGTATTATTAAACAGACAGCATAGCTGCCAACTTTTACGCTTTTTTCCTACCACTATTTTTGACCAGAAAAATTTGCTTTATGAAATCCTGTGTTACCGATTATTAAATAAGAGAAATTTCTCTGGTAAAACATAGTGGTAAGAAAAAAGCGTAAAACTTGGCAGCTATGAGACAGTAACTTCTTTATGTTGCTAGAAAACTCTGTGATCGATAAATTGACTGTTAAAAAACAGTTGTTAAATGAAAATTTATTGTGTCGGCACTGGATTCTTGCATCAGGTTTGGTAAACTGACTTTATCCGATTTCGAGCACATTGAATGTTCGGGTCGCATTGGGTTGGCTCTAATATTTTTTTTTCATTGTGGGTCGGATTGATTCTAATTCGTTCGAGTTCGGATAGGTTTCGTATTGGATTTTGTGGAGTTTGGCGAATTGTTTTTGGATTAACGCGATTTTTTAAAAAAAAATTCCTAAATATATTTTCATATGAAAAAATATATAAAATTGTATGTGATTGAGTAAATATATATAGTTTTATCAAAAGTATGAGAATCATGAAATTTATGAAAAGAGAGTGAAAAACGTAACAATAAAACTAATGAAAAATTGCAACAAGAAGCAATAAATAAATAACTCCTTGTTTGTCGGAGGCTGGGAGGAGTTAAAAAACAGATACCACACAAAAATTGAATCTTCACAGGTTTCGCAAGATATGGCCAACCCCCATACTCCAATAGTGTAACAAAATCAAATAGAGAAACTTAAACATCTTAAAACGATTTAACAAAACCAAACTGCCGTGAAAACATAATCAACCAACCAATTTAAATCCATAACTAAATCTGTAAAACTGAATTTAACGTTTAAAAAATAATCAATTAAATAAAATATTAAACTACTTCTTTCACTCTTGCTAAAGAAAACAAGCATTCTGATTTTAAAAGCTGAAATACTTTTCTCTACGTCAAAATGATGTATTTTTCTGAAATACAAACGGTTGCTACGTTTTATTTCTTATTTTGTTGTCATGCTTTATCATTAATTACACCATTTAACTAAGTGTTTCAATACCTTAAATGCAATGAGATCATTCTGCGATTTATATTATTACAATTACATAAAATACGATTTTTCTAAGATTTATATTATATAGAAAATGAAATTTAGCAAATGTTTCTAATAGTTAGATCTTTCTCTTTTAAAAGAAAGCTTCAAAATTAGACATCAGGACTGAAAGCTTCTGGAATTTGATGACATTTTCAAGTTTGTCGCTGTAGATTTAGTTTTCATGAATGAAAGTTTCGGCTTAAAAATAATCAGGCAATCCGCCCTGGAATTTCCGTGGTTAAAGATGGGTTATATACTGCCCGTTCACAGCGCAGAAAAAAAAATCGCTTTTAATTTAAAACGCTAAAATATTTTTTACATTTACTATATATTTTACAATGCCCAAAAAGTAAACCAAAAAGACATTTGGTACTTTAGTATTAACAAGTTGTTAATCGTGATTTTTTTTTTTTTACAGTTTATAGCGACTTTTTTTAATCTAATATTTTGAATATTCAATCTATTTTATTATTTTTATTTTTTTGTGCGGTTTTAATTTTGTTTGCCAATTTAGTTATGGAATATTGCACGAAAAAAAATGCTGAATTATTTACATTGTAAGAGCAATCGGATTCATCTTTTGTAATTGGGTTGCACGCATATTTATAAAATATTCATGCTTTAAAATTATTTAAAAATACATATAAAATCAGTATACTGAGGTACACTTTAAAAACAAGTATCATTGGAAGTACTTTTTGTTTTTAATTCGACGTTGGAAAAATTGAATTTGCGATGTTTAGAGGTTAAAAAAATTGAAGTAAAAGCAAAATTTATGGGTGAGGTTCATTGCCACCCAATTTATTTGGTTGATTTATGAGGTTCATTAAATATGATCCCAGCGTTACTCATGGGCATGTCTTTTCCTTATAATACTGCGTTAAATGCAAACGGATTCATCTATCGTAATTCGGTTGCACACAAATTTTATAATATCCATGTCTTAAAAATGCTTTTAAATCCATTAAAAATCAGAAAAATGAGATACAATTTTCAAACAAACTTCATTTAAAAGCAATTTTATCTATTCGACAATGTAGAAAAGAAATTGGGCAAATTTAAGAAATTAAGAAAAATTCCAGTATAAGCACAATTTATGGATTAGGCCGTTGTCACCATCTGTATGATTTCAGCGTTACTAACTGACATGTTTTAGCTTTAAAATTTAGATAGGTGGCATGCTAACGAGAATTTCACTAAACTATTACCACTAAACCGTAACCAAAACTGCTATGCCATTTGATTAATTTTTCTTTTTTCGTATTGCCTTTAAAATAATATGTTATTCTATTACACCCACCAAAGAAAATGCGCATTCTGATGTTTAAAGTTGAGTGATTTTACTATGGTTGCGACATAGTAACGTCATATTTTCTTCTTATATTTTTTATCTTTTATTGACGAGAATGCACAAAGCTCCATTATTTTAATCACCATATTATTTCATTTTACTTTATTTTACCTGGAAGGCCCTTACGTTTAGCACGGGCAAAGCCGGGTAATTCTGCTAGTTATGATATAATAAAAGAACATAATACAAAAACTACGTCATTTCGAGATTCAACAAACATAAATTTTGTACGAAAATAAAAATAAAAACGAAATTTTATTAAAAAATGAGCATTATGCAAGACATGTAAAAATAATAAACAATTAAAATGGTAGGATTAATATTTTTCAATACAAAACAAAATTTTAGATTACTCACTTATTTCAGGCACTGGTAAACACATTTTTTTAGAAGAAATAGGTCTTTTTTGGGGGAGGAAGGGAGATAATTTTTTTAAGGACCTTATAGCTTATTCTTTAAAACAGTGATAGTAACTGAATCTTTTTCAGCGGCTATTCTTTGACTAATTACATTTTGTACAACAACATCTACAACTTTCTGAAGAGTTTCATCAATATAATTTTTATAATTACGACTGCCTACGGGAGATTTATTCACAGAGGCATTATTACACAAGTACCTGTACAAAAGAATAATATATATATATATATATATACTAGTACAACGTTTATATTTGCAGTAAATGTTTGCTTTTATGATTTCATTTTCCGAAAAATTAAATATAATAAAAAAACTAAATATGTGGTGACTTTTGCGGAGACAATCTCACCCCAAATTGGCATTCAAAATGCCGGTATCCGGTACCAATATATACAAAGCCAATTTATTGCTCATCGCTTACGTTTGAAACGCAGAAGCCAATCATATATTAAAATATTTGACATGTCCTTGTAAAAAGAAAAAAAAAGTATACACGATACAATGAATATTTCTGGCATAGCTGCCAACATCTTACGGTATTTTGTACCACAAAAAATGTAATAGAAATTTTTGCCTTATTTAATCGGCAGATTAAGACGATTTAAAAGGGTAAAATTTTCTATTAAATTTTCATGGTACAAAAAATTGTAAGGGTTGGCAGCTATGACTTCTGGTTTAAAA